>SNQJ01S0047950.1:2561-37832 GCA_010110895.2 Picea sitchensis
GTCATTCATGATGGGAGGAAGAATACATACACCTTGGAGAAGAATGGTAGGACACACATGTTGCTGCCAATAGAGGAGAAGAAAGCGAAAGAGGAAGCCAACACAAGCATACTTCTCATGAGTGGGAAGAAACTCCTGAGAGAAGTTAAGAAAGGATAGGAGATGCAATTTGATGTCATGAGGAAACCTAGAGTTGTCCTTACAAATACTTCAATGGATGATTTGTCTGAAGAAATTCAGGAATTGTTGGATAATGTTGTTGACATAGTGGTGGATGAGCTACCTAACTCATTACCACCCATCAAAAGTATCAACCATCATATTGATCTAATACCAGGAGAAAGTCTTCCAAACAAAGAAACATACAGACTGACACCTCAAGAGAATGAGGAGGTAAAGAACCAAGTCCAGGAATTTTTGGACAAAGGGTTTGTCAGAGAGAGCTTGAGTCCATGCACAGTGCCAACTATGTTGAGTCCAAAGAAAGATGGAGGATGGAGAATGTGTACAGACTCAAGAGACATTAACAAGATCACCATCAGGTATAGATTTCCTTTGCCAAGAATGGATGATTTAATGGACTGTCTAAGTGGAGCAAACTTATTTTCTAAGATAGATTTGAAAAGCGGATATCACTAGATAAGAATGAGAGAAGGTGATGAGTGGAAGACAACCTTTAAGACAAATGAATGTTTGTATGAATGACTTGTTATGCCATTTGTCTTAACAAATGCCCTGGGTACTTTTATGAGGTTGATGAATGAAATACTGAAAGATTTCATTGGTAAGTTTCTGGTTGTATATCTGGATGATATATTGATCTTTAGCGAGACTAAAGAGGAGCATTTGAGACACCTGACACTAGTGATGAGAAGACTTCAACAGGAGAAGTCATTGATAAATCTAAAGAAGTCCTCTTTTATGAAGACATAACTCATTTACTTGGGTTTTTTTATCTCTTCAAATGAGCTAAAGATGGATCCAGAAAAGGTGAAAGCAATCAAAGAATGGTCGTCACCAAGAAGCATGTTTGAGGTAAGAAGCTTCCATGGATTAGCAAGTTTTTATAGGAAGTTCATCAAAGATTTCAGTGGAATTTGTGCACCAATGATGGATACAGTAAAGATGAAGCACAAGTCTTTTAAATGGACAGAGGAGGCAGAGAGGAGATTCAATACACTGAAGGAGAAGATAACAGATCGACCAATTCTAGTCTTGCCAAATTTTGAAAAGACATTCCAGGTGAGATGTGATGCAAGTGGAGTTGCAATCGGTGCAGTTTTGAGCCAGAATAATAGACTGGTTGCCTATTTCAGTGAGAAGCTGAATGAGACTAAGAGAAAATAATCAACATATGATAAGGAATTTTATACCATAATTCAAGCCCTAAAGAAGTGGAGACATTACCTTGTCCCACATGAATTTGTCTTGTACAGTGATAACCAAGCTTTACAATTCATAACCAGACAAGAAAAATTGAATTAGAAGCATGCAAACTGGATTGAGTTTATGCAGAATTTTACTTTTGTCATAAAACATATTGTTGGGAATGTTAACAAAGTTGTTGATGCATTGAGCAGGAGATGTTTGATTCTGCAGGAATTTCAAGTGAAGACCTTGGGGTTTGAACACCTTAAGGAAATGTATAGTGATGATATGGATTTCAAGGAGGCATACAAAGCATGCATGAATCATGTGCTGAGAGATAGGAGCCATTGGGCAGAGTATATAATTCAAGAGGGATTGTTGTTCAAGGGAAATCAGTTATGCATACCAAAATGTTCAATGAGGGACAGCCTTTTGAAGGAAAAGCATAGTGGAGGATTGGCTGGACATTTTGGCCATGATAATACATTTGCATAGTTGAGCAGTTCATGCTATTCGCCAGGTATGAGGGAAAAAGTGGTGAAATTTGTGAACAGATGTAGAATCTACCAACATGCAAAAGGAACAAGACAGAACACTGGATTGTATCAACCATTGTTGATACCAGAGAGGCCTTGGGATGCGATAAGCATGGATTTTGTGTTAGGAATGCCAAGAACGCAAAGAGGATACGATTCCATATTTGTGGTGGTGGATATATTTTCAAATATGGCACACTTTTCCCCATGCAAGAAGACCAATGATGCAACACATGTTGAAAATATGTTTTTCAAGGAAGTTGTGAGACTTCACGGCCTACCCAGAAGTATCAACTCGGACAGAGACACAAAATTTGTTGGTCATTTTTGGAGAACATTGTGGAAGAAGTTGGGGAAGGATTTGTCCTTCATCTCAGCTTATCATCCTCAGACAAATGGATAGACTGAGGTGGTAAACAAAATATTGGGAAACTTGTTAAGGATTCTGGTCACTGAGCATCATAACCAGTGGGATCAGATTTTTCCACAAGCAGAATTTACATACAATGACTCGCCAAATAGAAGCACTAGAAAGATCCCATTCAAGATATTGTATGGAATGCAACCCAGGGGAGTATCCAAGTTGAGAGACTTGGGGCAGAGTGATATTAGAAGCGCTGGAGTAGAAGATTTTTCTGCAAAAATACAGAAGATCCATAGCCAGATCAAAGGACAATTATAGAACTCTAGCCAAGAGTACAAGCGCAGAGTTGATAAACATCACAGAGAACTTCAATTTGAGGCGGGAGATCAGGTTCTGGCACATCTCAGGAAAGAAAGGTTCCCTAAGGGAACGCATAACAAGTTAAAAATGAAGAAGATAGGGCCATGTAAGATCTTGAGGAAGTTTGATGCAAACGCCTATGAGATTGAGTTGTCAGATGATGTGGGCATATCACCCATATTCAATGTTTCAAACCTGTATCCTTACTGGAAAGATGATGCAGAGAGATCAGAAGATCAAGATAAGATTCAGTGGGAGAAACAAATGCTTATAGCAAAAAAACCACAAATGGAGAAGATCATTGATCAGAGAATTGGCAAGAAGACCAGGAGGAAGGCCTATCTTGAATATCTAGTTAAGTGGAAGGGACACCCGACAGAGGATGTCAGTTGGGAAATTGAAGTTGATATCTAGAAGCATTGAAATTCGGTGCAAGAGCTCATGGACAACAATCCATGATTTTTTGTCCAGGGGGAGTATGATGCAGAGGCATCGTCAGCAAGCACACGTGGCAGGACAGCTCGATGCCTGGGAATCATTTCGAAATCTCAAATGCTGGGAGTTACTGCGAATATTTTGGAGATGATTGGAAAAATGGAAGAAGATCAAACGCTTGGGAGCGGATGATCATGAGTGATCTGGGAGTTTCACCTCGAATCTTGAACGTAACTGAACTTAGGTAGCAGATAGAGTTTTTTTCGTTTTCTGAGTAGACGAGTAGTTGGGGGGGAAGCCTAAGGACCCTCTGATATAAATAGAGATTTTGTACGCCCAAATGAGGTTGTTGCGAGTTAGTAGGAATTTTCTGAGTTTTGAGTTATTTTTTTGATATTAGCTATATCCATTTACTTTTGGAATGAATATGACAAAGGAAATTTGACTCAAATGCATAGCACTGTTACTGTTTGTAATTCTCTGTCATTGTGTTTTCATAAATGAATGAATTTCGTTTTGAATGGATGAAACTGTGAATGTTAGTATAAGTTTCAATTGGCTCTCTTCTATTGAGTGAGTACAAGGTGTGCACACAGAATGCAAGGAGTGTGTGAAGGGATCTGTTTCGATTCTTAAGCTCAGAAGAGATAGCACGAAACTTTCCCTTTGCAAGGAGTGCAAAGTGACTGCTGCAAGGTGTGCACAGTCACCCGCAAGAATCGAGTCTTTCGTAAGAATATGCTGCAAGGAGTGCATATATTTGGCATTCGGTTAACTGTCAAAGGGACTCCATAAGAGTCAAATCCATGAAACGTGAAATCCTGACTTGATCACAGTCATTGATCAAAGGAAAGAGATGGACCGTCAATCTAGTACCATCGCTATTTTAGGTATTGGGGGAATGGAGGTAAGGAGACTCCCAAAGTCACGAAACGTGAAACCCCAACTTAATCACATTCGTTGATCCAAGGAAAGACCTGGACCGTCGATCTAGCGCTATCGAGAAATCGGGGATTGGGAGAACAGAGGTAAGGGGACTCCCAAAGCCGCGAAACGCGAAATCGCGACTTGATCGTAGTCGTCGATCAAAGAGAGTCATGAGCCGTCGATCTAACGCTCGCAAATATCGAGAAATCGAGGATTGGGAGAACGTAGGTGAACCAAACCCTAAAATCGCAAAACACGAAATCATGAAACGATCGCAACTGTTGATCGAGGAAAGCGCAAGATCGTCAGATTTGGTCTTAGGGAGGATTCAGAAATCAGGAGATCGAGACTCAAGAGAATTGGTTGACTTGGAAACAGAACACCTGAGGTCCCGAAGCATGAAGCGCCTTTTGTTAGGAGTGCGATCACAGCCGGTGGTCACATGAGAGAAACTTGCGCCTGGTGCTTGTTTGCACGATGAGTTTCGTGAGAAGGACCTGTGGATAATTCTTGAATATCCTAGCAAAGAATCGAAGAGTTGTTCCAGCTCGAACATTGAGAAGATCTAGAGACCGAGAGGTCAGCAAACCCTGCTAAGGTAGGGGCACTGCATCACGGTGCTTGAAGGCCCAACCCCTCTCTTGACATCACTTGAAGGTCACTTCTGGCTGGATAATGCTATAAATTTGTTGTGTTGAGCCAGGATATGGGTCAAGGTAGATATCGATGTATGGTTCTATATGATTCTTTCCACTATGGGAGGATGTTGGGAAGGGACTTTAGGCCTCCTCTTAGGAGGGAAAGGACCTCACAATGAGTCATTTTTAGCATTTTCTCTATCCCACATGAGCCCACAACTCACTCTATGGAATCCACCAATGTCAAAGTAGTTGACATGGTGATGTAAAATAAATTATGTCCATAATTTTCTAAGGAAATACAAATACATCTACCTAGTATTGCAGGGAGGTTTGTCAAATACCATAAACCACCTATCTATCCAATTGTATAAAAATGATTGGAAGGTGCACCAATCCATACAAATACAACATTATTTGTAGATGGTGTCTCTAATCTGGTTCTCAAGTCAATAAACAATGTCATCAGGTCTTGTTTTGAAATGTTGAGGTCTCTACCTTTGTTTTTATCTAGACCTATTCTATAAGATGTAAACATAGTGGTCATGTAATCATAAATGTGAGTTAATTTCTTTAATAAGAGATTAAAGAAAATTATTATATGGATAGTGCAAGAATTTGATATTGTAAAGAAAAATTTCATTCAAAGTGGCATGCAAGTGAATGAGAATAGGATGGGCTTCGGCTCCTGATACGGTTGTGGAGCACACTTTTGCTAACGTTTCTGGGACTTCTAATTTTATCCATGGAGCGTGAAGTTGATCCACGCCTTAGAGAGTTGTCGCGGCTTTTGTTGCAGTTGGGGTTTCAACTCAGGCTTTGGTTTCAACTCCTTGAGCGGATACGACTACGGCTATAAGCGCACTGGGGCTATCAGAAATGGTTCTCTTTTGTACATACTTATACTCACAAACCCTTATAAAATCCCTGTGAGAAAATGTTTTCTTGAACTCAGAGTGGTCGAGATATCTCGTATCATATTTCATGTCATCGTAATTCATGTAGTCTGCAATTCCAGTCGTACCGCTGCTATCACGAAATACTTGAGAAAAAATTATCAACAACAAGGATTAGATCTTGGTTAGCTTACCCAAAAAACGTAAATTTTCCCTATTTTTCTAATTTACCAATATCGCACAGAGCACATAGCAAAGAGCATACGCAGCCAGGGAAACCCTTTACGCTTTGTTTCTGATTTTCTGAGATCGAATAGAGCGCAAGGAAAAAAGCATACACATATTGAAAAGAGTAGCAATCTGAAAATAAAAAAATAGAAAATTGAAATAAAACTGAAATCTTATCTCTGTAAAAATTTAAAAGGGTGTATTCAAGATTTATGCCGCTCGACCTGACTGAAATGACTATATCTTGGGCAAACGGAAACATTTTCGAGTGAAATGAAAAAGTGTTCCTAAATGAAATAATCACTTTGGATGCAATGGAACAGTCCTCTCATCCAAGGAATGTACAAAAATAGTAGAATCTAGATATGTGGCAACACGGCTTCAAGATCTCGATCTACAACAAAAAAGGGTCTTCAAATGCACTTCGATACCATGATTGACAACACAAGTATTCCAATAGAGGATGAACACCTTCAGTAACCACTCACAAAATCATATCAACATTTAGGACTAGGAGCTTTTGGGCACCCCCAACCCCATGGGTGTGAAAATAAATATAGATCATGGGGAAACCCTTCCCCTGTCTTTCCCTACTCCAAGGTCCTCATCAATGGTGAATGTATTCCCATTTTGGATGTCTTTTTTGGCTTGACCTATAGCTGAGAAATATTTTAGGGGGGAACATCACTTATAGTTGAGAAATATTTTAGGAGAGATGAAAGAGTCTGGGGAGCGAGATCTGAAGGAAATGACACCTCGGGAAAGTTAATGAAAGGGGTGGGAGTCGAGGACATGGGGAAGGAGGGGTTGCGGGTGTTTGACAACACAAGTAATCCAACATAGGATGAACACCTTCAGTAACCACTCACACAATCAGATCAAAAAACAACACACCAATATTTTTATGTGGTAAAACCCGTGTGGGGAAATATCCACGACCACAACCAACGTGGAATATGTAGTCATTAAGATCAAGGGAATATGATTCGTCGAATCACTCTATGTTGGCACAGGGGCAGACCCAGGGTTCAACGCTACAACATTGCACCAACAAAACCCTAACTATCGGCCCTTTCGGCAACACCTGCGAAGCAGATGAAGTCTCACTCGAGGTAGAGGCAGGGGTGGTTGCAAGACTTAGGTGTTTGCAACCTTAGCTGGGAAACAAATCTGTGATTATATCGCTTACAGAGCACTTAGCATTGATCATTCATCTATATTCAACCCTTATTATACTTCGCAGAAAGCACAGATCATCGCAGCATTCACTTAGATCTAAGGTATTTCAGCACTTAGCAACAGTAAAATAGATCAAATCTAGTAGATCAACACTAAGCATATTTATACATGTCAGATCTAACATTCACACACATATAAGAAGCACAAAACATAAGTAGATCTAACTAAATATATCAAAGCACTTAGGAAAAGAAGGGATAAACACATCAAGTCAAGGCACAAAGCATAACACACAGATTTACGTGGTTCACCCCCCCCTGGGGCTACGTCCACCAACTCTTCTTCTTTATTAGTGTCTTCACTCGGTTACAACACAGAGCCACCAAAGCCCTTCTTCGCATAGGAAAAAATATCTGCGCAACTCGCTAGATACTTCTTCCTTGCGCTATAGCACAAAGCCTCCCACAACTTCTTACAATGACTTGCACTTAGCTCTGCAAGCCTCTTACAATCATGCACAGAGCAACTACAAAATCTACTAGCACTTAGATTACATCACATACATCTCTATATCTTCCGATATATGCCTAGATATCTATTTATACATTACAAAAGTGGGCCTAAGCATGGGAAAACCCACGGGGCGACATCCCTTTCCCATTACATACTCCCAAAAACCCAAAAAAAACCCAAAAGTGGGCCGAGATCCCATGATCTCTGCTTCGCCTTGTGCTCCTCCTTTGATTGGTTGTCGAAGTCCAAAAATAGGTCAACATGACCAAGATTATCCCAAAACTTGGTCAAGGGCCAACAGGCCCCCAACACTCACATGTGACTCATCCCGAGTCACTCTGGTCTGCGCAATTCTGCCTTGAACGCCTCAAGCTTGGCTCGAGTTTCTTCGACCTACTTCTTTGCTATGGCCTCTTTCTTAGTGAATTCCAAGATCACTGCGTCATTTACTGGTCCTTCTAGGCGTTTCTCTCCGATGATGACAACTTGTTCGAGCTCTACTCCTTGGCTTTCGATCTTGGAAAACAACAGGCATGCCTTGTCTTACACAGGTTGGATTCGTTGAGTGACTTCCATCACTTTGCTCTTGATCATATGGATCTGTTGCTGAGCTTTGCATTGTTCATGAGATCTTTTCATTCTATCTATTGCAAACAGGGCCTTCAGTTGTGCCTATAGTGTATCTGCATGTTGTTTTTCTTCCTGGAGCTGTGATTCCAGTGCCTGTAATTTGAGATTCTTTGTAAGGTTTTCAACTGCACTGTGAGAAATTACTTCTCGTTGGTCTCTTATCTCTTGAGGGGTCTCGGGTATGGCGCGGAGCTCTAGATCGGTGATGTGGTGTTGGAGTTTCTGGATTACTTCTTCAAGTTGTGCCACCTACTGTGCAACTCATTCCTCTGTCTGGACTTCGACGACTGTCATAGAGCGAAGTGCTCTATTGACTAGTTCCTTTATCTCAAGTTGCTCTGCGAGTAATTTTTCTTTGCTTTGTTGTAGCTCTACTTTCTCTATATCCCATTTTGCTTGGAGAGCAATCTTTTCTCATTCTAAAGTGTTGTGTTGCTCCATAAAAACTCCCTGTACCTTTGTTAAAGCCTGAGTGGCTTGCGTTGTTACTTCCTGAGCTCGTTGAAGGTGAGCTTCAACTGAGTCGGCGATTCGGTGGAGTTGATTTGGATCATCCCCCATTTCTGGTGTTCCTGTTGATAAAGGCGTAGTGGAGACTACGCGGCTGGATAGATGTGCATGTTTCACCCCTCGGAGCTCAGCCTCAATATGGATATACATTTCCTCTTGCTTAGCCTCCTACTTTTCTTCTATCTCCTGCGAAGCATCATTCAGGGCAGCGATGATGAAATTGAAGTCATCGGGAGTGAGGACAGTCTGGAACTTAGTATGGGTTTCTTTTACTTTCTTTCGTGATGACAGTTTCTGGGGGGAAACCTTTATTTTCTTCGAGGGGTTCTTCTCGTCTCTATGCGATGTTCCCTAACCTTTCTTATGTTGCGTGTCTATCCCTTCTACCTCTTCACCATCACCCCCTTCATCTAGTGAAATGGAAGCAGTCCTTACAGAGGCATTGTCTACATCATGAACCTCTTCAGCCTTCTTGGTCTTGCTCGGGCCTGGTGTATCCGGCACAGTTTCTGGGCTCTCGATGTCGGAGAGTTCTAAGGGGTTTTTTGGAATGAGGAGGTCCGCCGACCATTCCTTGGTGATCTCTTCGAGGTTTTATTTTGTCAACTTATAATATGACTGCATATGTTTCTTATGAGAATTGGCGCACGCTGTGATGTAAATAAAATGGCGGTCCACGTTGAATTTCATCAAAGGCCGAAACCTATGGAGAGTATTCGGGGTCATGCGTGGTTCGGCTTGGATGGATAGATTCAATTGGTTGTAATAAGTGTGAAACACGGCATTCGACTATCATTGCTTGATCATGTTGTTCGAGTACCACAGGGTACTGAACTTCACAGCTAAAGGTTCAAATGGCTCAATGTCCGTGAAGGTCGCACCTTCCAACATTTCCCATGCAATGAATGCGATCAGTATGAGAAGCCAGCTGAAATGGAACTCATACCGTTGGTTCTGCGCTTCCCTACAATCAAGCTCTAGTTGGTTTACAAGTTATTGTGCCCAATTCATCTGTACACTCTCCGCACACTTCCCTACAAGGTCAACTACGAATCCAGTCACTTGGGTGGGCCGGTTCTTGCGAACTAATTTCCCAGGAATTAGTTGACATGCTAGGCGCACTGCTCCATTCTAGATAGAGGCTACCTTGTAGCCTCGCATTCCTTTCTCAACATCACCATATGTTTCTTTAATCTTTTGCACTAATTCTCTGTCTGTGGTTTTGCCAGGATAAAAATCCTGCGGGTTAGGGCCTTGCATGCTTAAGCCCGTGATATGATTGATCAACATCGGATCCACTATTATGCGATGGTTTAACCATAAGTAACCTTTGTGGTAGCAATATAGCAGCAACTTGACGCATGCATTCACATCCAGGTGTCTGCCAAAGTGCGGGATCTTCATAACATTTAGCAATGTGGGTTGTGCGAGGTTATGGGTCCATGCATGAGGGATGATCTTCAAATTATTTCCTTTTGTCTTCGTTAGGTACTTGTATGGAGTGAGCATGTTGTAGACCTTCCTATCGTCGAGGTTGAAGTAACTAAACTTCAACGCTGCAATCTTGTCTTGGTCTGCGCGAACTACGCGTATCCGTTTGAGTAGGTACGTCGTGACTAAAGGGTACTCGATGCCTCTGGGCACACTATCCCGAGTAACTACGTCACTCAAGGGTGGAATGTAGGCAAGTAGGATGCTCAAGATCAGTTTAGCGTTCGCAAGATCATCCTTATGCTTAGTTCGCTTCTCATCTACCTGTCGGGATGGTCTAGCTCGAGAAGTGGAGGGACCTGCTTGCATGTTTCTTGTGGATGAATCCTGTAAACGTGTAGATAACCCTCACTCTGACATGACTCTTTCAGTCATTAAATCGATCAGAACTTCCTCAACAACTTTCTCTGCAACGATTAGCTCATCCGACATGCAAGCTCAGGGTTAACTAGATCGGGTTCGGGATTAAGTCAGATACTAGAATGAAAGAGATGGCAACACGGCAATGATCATTGTGAAAAATAGGCTTAATCTGTGGGCTCAAATTCTCAGTTGACAAAAGTGTTCTCAGTGCGTGGCGCGATGGACTAAATAAGAAATTCAGCAACGGTATGCTTGCAACGAGTATGAAGCTTCCATTAACTCTTGTTCTATCCATTATGGCACGGTCCAATGGTCTGATGATGAACCTTTATTGGTTTTATGTATGTTCGGGGCGGAAGTTGAATGGATATATCAGTCCCAACAGCTATATTGCTTCGCCACAGGGAGGTGTCATAGGTTGTTGTTCTGATATCCCGGCGAAGATCCCATTCTGCAAGTTTTCTTTTTGCAATGCCCCCTCTAGGGCCTTCTGTAACTTTTCAATCTTAGCCCTCTTCTTACTTATCTTTCTAGCCTTCTTTCCAGTAATATTCAACTTAGACTATCTTTTTTCGTTTTGATTCCTATCTTCATTTAGCATAGTCACTGCACGTTGTTGAGGTTCTCTCCTTGGACTCAAGGGTAATATCTCTTCTTTGTCTGGGATAGGTTCTTCAGTATTCTAGGGGCCTTCCAATGTTCTTATAGCTTTGACATCAAGGTCTCTATGCGAAATAGCTTCGATCTATTCTCTTGTTATTCAATCAATTGTGAGATCCTTCTGGTCATGAATTCTTTTAACTCTTGTTTCTGTTGTTCCAAAACTTCTTCTTCTTCCTTTTGTCTAGCTTGATCTCTATCAATCCAACGCTTTCCCAGTAACATGGTAAACGGGGCGTTGTCCTCAATAAATTTAATAATCTCAAAATCTCCTTTTGTCGAAGTAACATTGGCATTCATAGATATTTGAGTGAGCTTTCCACATAGGTTTATCAATTTCCCTCTGAATAACCCTATTCCTCCTAATGAAGGAATCGTAGTAGGCCTTCCTATAGCTTCCCAAGTTATCTCTGTCATGATATTCATTTTTGTTTCTTCATCCAACACACAGTCAATGTCGAAGTCTCCTATTCTTGCCTCGATGCATTCTTTTTCTTTAAAGACCTCTGATAACCTAACATGTCGGTGGTCATTCAAGGTGTCTTTCATCTGTAGTAATACCTTCTCTGATTCTTTCCGGGATTCTGTTGTTTCTAGATCTTCCTTAGGGTTCATATTCATTCCTTCAAGCTTAGCAATCATTCTGGGGCAATCCAACACTTCATGGTCCATAGCTTTGCAACAGAGACAACTAGGTCTTCCACCAGGAAATTCCTTAGCCAGATGGCATGGTTTTTTGCAACTGTAACATAGGGACAATCCTCTCTTTATTTTAAATGATCCCCAGCCTCTCCTGTACTGTGCACTAGGATCATGGTAGCTAACCTGCAAAAAATTCTTTCTAGGATTCTGCATCCATTTGTTAGTCCAAACATTCTTTCTATGCATAGGTATAACATATCTTTCACTACTCTTTTCAGATCCATTCATATCAAATCTTCTTTCATCTATCAGTGCCATAGTTTTCAAGCTAGGACAAAATCTATCAAACATACCTAGATTCATGCTTTAGAAACAAAAAAATTTCACTAATCTTACTTCTACAGAGCACAAAGTTTTCATATCTAAAAAAATTTAGCTATTCTTACCTTTATCAGAGCAATGTGCTTACAGATCTTACCTCTTTTCTGTAGAAACTTCCACTTTTACCTTTCTTAGAGCACAAAGCGTTCAGATCTTGCTTCTTTTCTTAAGTATCAACCTCTTTTCTTGCAGATTTGACCTCTTTTCTTCAGATCTGACCTTTCTTTCTTGACACAAGGCTTCACAGGTCAAGTAGGATTCTACGTACTAGGGAAACAGATCTATGCACAGATCTTCCACGGTTTCAGATCGAATCTTTTCACAAAGCTTCTTCTTCTTTAGTTTCCAGCAATCACAGTTTCAGGTCCCGGCAACGAAACCATTTGTTGGCACAGGGGAAAACCCGGGGTTCAACGCTACAATAGTGCACCAACAAAACCCTAACTACTGACCCTTTTAGCAACACCTGTGAAGCAGATGAAGTCTCACCAAGATTATCCCAAAACTTGGTCAAGGGCCAACACTCTATGTTGAGAACATATTTTGACCGAAAGATTACCTAACTACAAATGCATACTAAAGAAACACACTTTTACCTAAAAACACATTAGACCAAGTTGATCTTAACTCCTAAGTTTCTAAATATCCTAACAGGTTGGAAAAGAGGAAGCATATCGTGGATCAAGAATATATAGAATGGGAGGCAAGACTACGAGGGGAGAATTCTTATCCTCATTCAAAATTGAAGGGTTAAGACTTGGGGAAAGAGGTGATGTATCAGAGAGGGAGTCCCCCATCCCTTCTCTGAGTGTTGCAGACTATTTTCTTCTTTGTTGATGTTGTATTCCTTAGCTTTCAGTCCTTCATCGGATTCGAAGAAGCTTTTGGTTTCCAGATTTTTCTGAATGGAAACTTCAGAAAAGAGGAACTACTATACTAATATTGAACATGGTCGAACTTATGGTATATGAAACATCTAAAAGGAAGTCTCCAATAGTCAATACTTTGATTCTAGGAAGAAATACCACAAACAAGCTCAATTTATTCTAGCAGACCATGCTTAAAATCAACTTCAATCTGCACCCAAAACCACGGCCAATCCATTTTTTATTCCCACTGGGGTTCAAGACTGATAAAGTGAACAATTTAATTTCCAATGAAATCCATAACTCCCACCTACCAAAAAGGAATTGGTAGATTCGAAAAGATGGCCCAAATACGAACTGAAAATAACTAGAAATAAGACTAGCACGGACAGACCTAAACCCCATTTCTCGCTGAAAAAGTGTGTATGGTTTCATAGTTAGTCATAATTGTTGTAAAACTTTCTAAAGATAAAGTGTGTAGACAATTTTGAAATGTCCAATGTTTTAAATGGAAACTTCACCCATCATCAAGGAAAATAAAAGCTCACAACTATCATTCAACTCCTATCTCCCATGCTTATACCCTATAAATATAATCTTTGGCATACCCTTTTTGTCAACTCAAAACATTGGATGTTTCAAAATTATCTACAGAGTTTATCTCTAATAAATATTAAAGCAATTATGGTAGACATGTTTTTTCTGGATCTGAATTTGAAACATATCTATCCCCTTGTCAAACACATGAAACTATATCCAATGACCAGGCACCACTATATCCAATGCACTCACTCTTCACCTTGGACAAATAAGGGGAAGGCTTCGAAAAACCCTAGTTATTGCCCTGTGGGGAGGAAATCATATAAGACTAAGGGAAAATTTCATTGGAATGAGGGAGAAGGACTGGTAAAGAAGGAGAAACTTCCTTTCAAGGTTGAGAGGTCTGTGGGGGCACTTTGAGGGAGGGAGATGGAGAAAAACACATCTTTCTATCCTGCATGGATAAATGAGGAGCAAGACCGATGGGAAGCTCAGTCGTCAAATGGGTGCGATGTGGCACGTCTATACGCGAACTACGTGTATCCCTTTGAGTAGGTACGTCATGACTAAAGGGTACTCGAAGTCTCTGGGCACACTATCCCTAGTAACTGTGCCACTCAAGGGTGGAATGTAGGCAGGTAATATGCTCAAGATCAGTTTAGCGTTCGCAAGATCATCCTTATGCTTAGTTCGCTTCTCATCTACCTGTCGGGATGGTCCATCTCGAGAAGTGGAGGGAGATGCTTGCATATTTCTCATGGATGAAACCTATACACCTTTAGATAACCCTCACTCCAACATGACTCTCTCAGTCATTAAATCAATCAGAACTTCCTCAACAACTTTCTCTGCAGCATTATAACCAGTGGGATCAGATTTTTCCACAAGCAGAATTTGCATACAACAACTCACCAAACAGAAGCACTAGAAAGATCCCATTCCAGATATTGTATGGAATGAAACCCAGGGGAGTGTCCAAGTTGAGAGACTTGGGATAGAGTGAGATCAGAAGTGTTGGAGCAGAATATTTTGCTGCAGAAATGCAAAAGATCCATAGGCAGATCAGAGGACAATTACAAAACTCTAGCCAAGAGTACAAGCGCAAAGTTGATAAACATCGCAGAGAACTTCAATTTGAGGTGGGAGATCAGGTTCTGGCACATCTCAATAAAGAAAGGTTCCCTGAGGGAATGCATAACAAGTTAAAAATGAAGAATATAGGGCCATGTAAGACCTTGAGGAAGTTTGATGCAAATGCCTATGAGATTGACTTGCCAGATAATGTGGGCATATCGCCCATATTCAATGTTTCAGACCTGTATCCTTACTGGAAACATGACACAGAGGGATCAAAAGATCAAGATAAGATTCAGTGGGAGAAACAAATGACTATAACAGAAAAACCACAAATGGAGAAGATCATTGATCAGAGAATTGGCAAGAAGACCAGGAGCAAGACCTATCTTGAAAATATGGTTAAGTGGAAGGGACAGCCGACAGAGGATGCCAGTTGGGAAAATGAAGCTGATATCTAGAAGCATGGAAAGTCGGTACAGGAGCTCATGGATAGGAGTCCATGAATTTTTTTCAAGGAGGAGTATGATGCAAGAGGATTGTCAGCAAGCACGTGTGGCAGGATAGCTCGGCACCTTGGAATCATTTCGAAATATAAAACGTTGGGAGTTACTGCAAATCTTTTGGAGATGATTGGAAAAACAAAATAAGATCAAACGCTTGGGAGCAAATGATCACGAGTGATCTGGGAGTTTTACCCTGAATCTTGAATGTAACTGAACTTAGGTAGCAATTAGAGTTTTTTTTATTTTCTGAGTAGACGAGTAGTCGAGGGGGAAGCCTAAGGACCCTCTGATATAAATAGAGGTTTTGTACGCCCAAATGAGGTTGTTGCGAGTTAGTAGGAATTTTTTGAGTTTAAAGTTAATTTTTTTATATTAGTTGTAGCCATTTACTTTTGGAATGAATATGACAGAGGAAATTTGACTCAAATCCATAGCACTGTTACTGTTTGTAATTCTCTGTCATTGTGTTTTCATAAATGAATGAATTTCATTATGAATGTATGAAACTGTGAATGTTAGTATAAGTTTCAATTGGATCTCTTTTGTTGAGTGAGTGCAAGGTGTTCACACAGAATGCAAGGACTGTGTGAAGGAATCTGTTTCGATTATGAAGTTCAGAAGAGATAGCACGAAACTTTCCCTTTGTGACACAGGCGCGAGCTCCCTACAACTCCGACACATGCTCACAGGATCGTTCTCCTTTACCTTCTTTCTGAGCCGAAGCGGCTCTTTAGATCCCCCCAAATGGAATCTCTGCTAAAACCCGATCCACGGGTCCTTTCCCTTTGCCTCACGGTCTTCTGCACTTAACCATGATCTTACCCAACTCAATATCGGGTTTCGGGGTTTTGTGATCCCCATTGTCAAGAGTTCCTGCACTCTCGATTCCCCGATCACCGATGAGCTAATTCACCGATGCGCACCCTTTACGCGTATTAGCCCCTTTTGTCTATGTCCTGGTCCATATGATTGCTTTCCATAAGACCGCAGCCTTATCTTCCTTTTATCGAGGTTTTGGATTTCAATTTCCCGATGAGCCCCAATTCCTGTTAGCCCTCCAGGCTAAGCTCATGGTCCACGTGACCTCTCCCTATATGACCGCAGCCATACCTCCTTGTCAGGGTTTCAGACTTTCCAATATCCAAATACATATGCCTTCAGGACTCGCGATTCCTCAAATCCCAACGCACTCTTCACGCGTTATCCCTCTTGTCTAGACTTTGGCCCATATGATCGTTATCCCCGTGACCTCAGTCTTATCTCTCGTCGGTGTTTCGGGGTTTCCAATGCCAAAATGCATATGCCCACGGGATTCCCGATCCTTCGAATCCCAACTCTCTGTTGTGCTGACAGCTGGTCCCCACACAACGGAACTTTCCTCTTTCTTCGACACGCTGACAGCTGGCTCCCACAATGACGCTTTTCTCCTTGTCGGGGTTTCGAGCTTCGCGATTCCAAAATACATAAACACCTTGTCACCAGGATCCCCGATATCTCGATGACCCAAACGCCGATAGACGACTTCCTTTTCTGGAATTTTCCCGATGGCTTCGATTGCTGCCACGCATCCTCCTCCAAATGGATGGTTCAAATCACCTCTCTGTATTTCAAGACTTGTGATGTCCCAACTCTCACGACCTCAGGAACTCTGATTTCCCGATAGCCAATATACCGACTCTCTGCGGATTTCTGACACCTATCTCCCCAAACGGACGGCTCAGATTATGTCGGGGTTTTCAAAGTGGACTTACCCGATCCCCTGTTCACAGGAATGCCGATATCCCGACTCCCGATGCTTTGATCTCCTCCACGTGTCACCACAAACGGACGGTCCAGATCTTCCTGGCATTTCGAGACTTGAAGTGTCTCAATTTTCTTCACCTCAAGACTCCCGATTTCCCGATGACTGCTATCCCGATGGCTATGCCCCTCGTCAGGATTTTCCGCCTCCTGTCCACGAAGGTAAACCTCGTGCAGCTTCTATCCAATCTAATGACTGACGGGTAACTCGCTCAAGATATGACGGCCCAGATATGTTCTTCTACGTACTCCCTCCAGAGGCTAAACTTTGTGCACCTTCACCCGATCCAACGGCTGACGGGTATCTGAGTGAGATCCGACAGCTCACGATCTCTCCCTTCTGTGCGCTTCTCCTGAGCTTCTCCTGTACGTGGAAACCAACGGTCCAGATCTCTTCTCCATCCGATCTGACAGCTACTATGCTCCCTCCTGAGCTTGCACACTTTCTTCCCAACCTTGGGAGAATTTCCAATTCCTCAAAGGCCTCAACCTTTGTTTGTTTCCTCCTGCGAGCTCTCGACTTCGAGTTCGCCTCTGCGTATAAAAACGTTGTTCCTCCTAAGATTTTACTTCTAAATCCTCGAAGGATTATTTGACTACTGCACTCCTTGCAGAGTCCTCACACGCACACGTAGGTGCTATCTCTCTTGAGCTTTGCTCCCTTCAAATCCTCGAAGGATTCTTCAACTCCTGCCCTCTGCAGAGTCTTTACGCACACACAGTGTTGTCTCTCTTAAGATTCTTAACACTCAGACCCCTAAGGGATTTTAGTCTTTCTCCCTTCCTCCCTCCGATGGAGAAATTGGATGCCCTCCTGGCTATCCTTCTGTTCAAGCAACCTCATGCTAAGTCTGCAGGGTATTCAGCAACCCTGTGAATATCCTTCAATGGATTCTTCCTCTGAATTCCAGAACTCAAAAGATTTCTCTTCTCTTTACTGTGCCTATCTGCACAATGACTCAAATGCCCACCTGGCAGAGTGTCTTTTCTCAGAACTTCCAAAAGTTTTGTCCTCATGTGCATTTATGCACTTGCTCAATGCCCACCTGGCAGAGCTCTCAGAATCCTTAGTGATTCTATTTCTTCACTGAACATCTCAACAGAAGTCTTCCTTTGTGCACCCCTTGCACCTGCTCAATTCCCACCTGGCAGAGCTCTCAGAATCCTCAGTGATTCTGGTTCTTCTTCCCTGAACTCACAGCAGAGTTTTATCTTTGTGCACCCCTTGCACTGGCTCAATGCCCACCTGGCAGAGCTTCACCGAATCCTCAGTGATTCTGGCTTTTGTCTGAACTCACAACAGAGTTCCTCCAACCGCACCTTGTGCCTGTGCTCAATGCCCACTTGGCAGAGCTCTACAGAACTCCTCAGAGCTTATGTCTGCAACTGTGTCTTCTCTCACACAGCCTTGCCTCCAAGGTATTCAGAAACCTTGAGGTCTTCACTGAGTTTTTGATTCCAGCTCTTGTGCCTCAGCACGTCTTTGTCTGAACCCGCAGAATTCATAAGTGCAACCTCTGTGCACGGCTATCAGAACCCGCAGCATTCTGTCACACCCTCCTGGTGTGAAGCCTCAAAGACCTTCCCCTGAAATCAAACACACTCCTGCAAATGAAAACCTATAGTATACATCTATAGCACATATGAACACTCACAGACATTCACATAACACAGAGAATACATGCAGGAAAAACTGCTTTTGTTTATATTAAAAATGGCAGATGCATGTTTGTACATGGGTGTTCTCGAGCTCTCTCCCTGGCTCTCTTCTTCTTACCACCATTACAACTGCTCAAAATGAGATATGAAAATCTCCTTTACCTGAGGGGGCTCTTCGAGCACTTCCCTCCAACCTACCTGCCCTATTCAATTACATTGAATGGGTTGTCTAGTCCAGAATCAGATCTAGATCTCAGCCATACAAACATTAAAGGCCGATCTACTCTACGCCTACACAAAGGCACGGCTTCCCAGCTCAACAGATTAAACATTTAAGTTACATTGAATTCAGATTTAAATGAGGTTGTGCCTCTCTCTTAGCGTGCGATTTGAATTTTCTGGAGTGGATGGATGATGTGGAGAGATGCTCCTGCATCAAACTCCTCAGCTACAGAATCATGAGCTCCTGCTCATGAGCTTCCCCTCTCAGCTGTTGGAAATCCTCCTGGATCCCAAACAAATATCTGGAGCTTCCCATCTGCTCCATTCTACTGCTATTGTTGCTTCTTTGTTGTTGTTGTTGCTGCTTCCTTCTTCCTAATCAGCCTCTCCTTGCTGACAGTCTCTGCCGACCTGAACATCAGCCTTCTTATCTCTTATATTACTTCGTCCAGCTGCTCCAGTGGTTGGCTCTGTTTTTGCAGTCTCCTCAGCTGCAAAAATTTTTGGCACATGAGCAGATCATCATGATCTCCCATGCCTCCTTCATCAGTTTCCAACTTCACCTATTGGATGTGCATGCCCTGTACTTTCACCCTCTCTTCCAGGGCTTCAATATCCTCATACAGATCAGCCAAACTAGTGTTGTCTGTCTCTTCTTTCTCTGCTACAAACTCCCATGTTACAGTCTTTTCAGTCTCCTGGATGAAAATATTGAGCCATTCCTCAGAATGCTCATCATCCTCTTCTGCTTCTTTTGTTGTCAGCTTCAGTGCTACAACTTCTTCAGCTTCTTGGCTGAAGTCATTGAGCCATTCCTCAGAATGCTCATTCTCTTTTCCTTCTTGGGCAGCTTCCAAAACCTGCTCCAATTCTTCTTCTTCCCTGACAGTCACAGTTGATTATTCTGTTGCTGTTGCTACACCATCTGCAACACAGACTTCTGCTTCCTCCTGGGCAAATGGTAGGAATACTCCAATTCCTCCAATCATCAGAATATCCCTCAGATCCTTCTATTTTGTTAGTTTCACGTGCTGATCCAAACTCATATCTCAATTTATGAGACCCTCAGACAATCTCATCTTCTCGGTCAGCTCCTCTGGATGATTCCAACTCACCTGCTCATCCCTGCCCCCCTGGAAATATGGGATGCTTCCACTGCCCTCCTGGCAGACTATGAGATCAACCGATCCCATCTTCATCAGCAACCCTTTCTAAATTGAACTCACCTCTGAGTCCATGAGACTTTCAGATAGCCTCGAATTCTCATCTCTTCCCACCTGGAAATTTGAGATGCTTTCGTTTCCCTCCTGGCAGTCTTCAAGATCCCGCAGCGACCTCATATCATTGCCCAGTTGGCAATGTGAAATTCCCTGGCTGTCCTCCTGACAGTCTCTGAGATCTTCAGCTGATCCCAATTCATTTTCAAAATCATTGAGACCTCTCCCAGTCTCTGGCTCATAGACATAAATCATATTTTCCTTTGTGGCCTTGAGGTTTTCGGCATACCTCAACCTTCTTTTTAACAGCCTGCGCTGCCCTCTAACCATCAAATCCTTGACTGGCCACTTTTCTTTTGCCTTCTTCATGGGCCACTCATACACCCATCTTGGCTTCTTATCCTGCTGCAGCTTCAATTCGAGCTTCGCCATTTCTCTTTTTATATCAGCGAGCTCTTCATCTATTTCCCTTTGGCTCCATAGCTCTTTCCTTCCAGCATACCTACAGCCTTCAATATCCATGTTGCTGTCTCTGTTTGCCTTCCTGGAAAAATCTGTTGCTTTCACTCTGCACTAAGAGTTCTACCAGCCTCATCCTCCAGTCTCCCTGACTGTCTTCTTGATTGTTTCCTACCTGTAAACAATCGCCACAGAGTCTCCAGCGCTCTATCTTTTGTTGTCTTTCCGCTTCACTTGAAATATACAAGTGAAGTTCCCACTCTGATACCACTTGATGTGTATCAGAGTATTCTCTTATCTATTTCCCCTCTTGCCTGAAATATACAGACAAGAAACAAGCTCTGATACCACTTGACGCAGGCGCGAGCTCCCTACAACTCTGGCACCCGCTCACAGGATCGTTCTCCTTTACCTTCTTTATTAGCCGAAGCGGCTCTTTAGATCCCCCCAAACGGAATCTCTGCTAAAACCCAATCCACAGGTCCTTTCCCTTCGCCTCACGGTCTTCTGCACTTAACCATGATCTTACCTGACTCAATATCGGGTTTCGGGGTTTTTTGATCCCCGTTGTCAAGAGTTCTTGCCCTCTCGATTCCCCGATCATCGATGAGCTAATTCACCGATGTGCACCCTTTACGTGTATTAGCCCCTTCTGGCTATGTCCTGGTCCATATGACCGCTTTCCATAAGACCGCAGCCTTATCTTCCTTCTATCCGGGTTTTGGATTTTAGTTTCCCGATGAGCCCCAATTCCTATTAGCCCTCCAAGCTAAGCTCATGGTCCATGTGACCTCTCCCTATATGACCGCAGCCATACCTCCTCATCGGGGTTTCGGACTTTCCAATGTCCAAATACATATGCCTTCAGGACTCGTGATTCCTCGAATCCCGACGCACTCTTCACGTGTTAGCCCTCTTGGATAGACTCTGGCCCATATGACCGTTATCCCCGTGACCTCAGTCTTATCTCTCGTCGGGGTTTCGAGGTTTCCAATGCCAAAATGCATATGCCCACGGGATTCCCGATCCTTCGAATCCCGACTCTCTGCTGTGATGACAGTTGGTCCCCACACAATGGAACTTTCCTCCTTCTCCGACACGCTGACAGCTGGCTCCCATAATGGCACTTTTCTCCTTGTCGGGGTTTTGAGCTTTGCGATTCCAAAATCCATTAACACCTTGTCACCAGGATCCCCGATATCCCGATGACCCAAACGCCAATATACGACTTCCTTGTCAGGAATTTTCCCAATGGCTCCGATCGCTGCCACGCGTCCTCCTCCAAATGGACGGTTCAAATAACCTCTCCGGATTTCGATACTTGTGATGTCCCAACTCTCACGACCTCAGGAACTTCAATTTCTCGATAGCTAATATACCGACTCTCTGCGGATTTCTGACACCTGTCTCTCCAAACGGACGACTCATATTATGTCGTGGTTTTCAAAGTGGACTTACCCGATCTCTTGTCCACGGGAATGTCGATATCCCGACTCTTGATGATTCGATCTCTGCCATGTGTCACCACAAACGGACGGTCCAGATCTTCCCGGAATTTTGAGACTTGAAGTGTCTCGATTTTCTTCACCTCGAGACTTCCGATTTCTCGATGACTGCTATCCCGATGGCTATGCCCCTCGTCAGGATTTTCTGCCTCCTGTCCACGAAGGTAAACCTCGTGTAGCTTCTATCCAATCTGACGGCTGACGGGTAACTCGCTCAAGATCTGACGGCCCAGATTTGTTCTTCTGCGCACTCGCTCCAGAGGCTAAACTCTGCGCCCCTTCACCCGATCCAACGGTTGACGGGTATTTGAGTGAGATTCGACGACTCATGATCTCTCCCTTCTATGCGCTTCTCCTGAGCTTCTCCTGGACATGGAAACCAACGGTCCAGATCTCTTCTCCAGCCTATCTGACGGCTACTATGCTCCCTCCTGAGCTTGCACACTTTCTTCCCAACCTTGGGAGAATTTCCAATTCCTCAAAGGCCTCAACCTTTGTTTGTTTCCTCCTGCGAGCTCTCGACTTCGATTTTGCCTCCACGTATAAAAACGTTGTTCCTCCTGAGCTTTTACTTCTGAATCCTCAAAGGATTCTTTGACTACTACACTCCTTGCAGAGTCCTCACACGCACATGCAGGTGCTATCTCTCTTGAGATTTTCTCCCTTCGAATCCTCGAAGGATTCTTGAACTCTTGCCCTCTGCAGAGTCTTTACACACACACAGTGTTGTCTCTCCTGAGTTTCTTAACACTTAGACCCCTAAGGGATTTTAGTCTTTCTCCCTTCCTCCCTTCGATGGAGAAATTGGATGCCCTCCTGGCTATCCTTCTGTTCAAGCAACCTCCTGCTGAGTCTGCAGGGTATTTAGCAACCCTATGAAGATCCTTCAGTGGATTCTTCCTCTGAATTCCAGAACTCAAAAGAGTTCTCTTCTCTTTCCTGTGCCTATCTTCACATTGACTCAAATGCCCACATGGTAGAGTGTCTTTTCTCATAACTTCCAGCAGTTATGTCCTCCTGTGCACTTATTCACTTGCTCAATGCCCACCTGGAAGAGCTCTCAGAATCCTCAGTGATTCTATTTCTTCCCTAAACTTATCAACAGAAGTCTTCCTTTGTGCACCCCTTGCACCTGCTCAATGCCCCCCTAGCAGAGCTCTCAGAATCCTCGGGGATTTTGGTTCTTCTTCCCTGAATTCACAGCAGAGTTATATCTTTGTGCACCCCTTTCACTGGCTCAATGCCCACCTGGCAGAGCTTCACCGAATCCTTAGTGATTCTGGATTTTTTCTGAACTCACAACAGAGTTCCTCCAACTGCACCTTGTGTCTGTGCTCAATGCCCACTTGGCAGAGCTCTACAGAACTCCTCAGAGCTTCTGTCTGCAACTGTGTCTTCTCTCACACAGCCTTGCCTCCAATGTATTCAGAAACCTTGAGGTCTTCACTGAGTTGTTGATTCGAGCTCTTGTGCCTCAGCACGTCTTTGTTTGAACCCGCAGAATTCAGAAGTGCAACCTCTGTGCACAGCTATCAGAACCCGCAGCGTTCTGTCACACCCTCCTGGTGTGAAGCCTCAAAGACCTTCCCCTGAAATAAAACACACTCCTACAAATGAAAACCTACAGTATACATCTACAGCACATATGAACACTCACAGACATTCACATAACACAGAGAATACATGCAGGAAAAACTGCTTCTGTTTATATTAAAAATGGCAGATGCATGTTTGTACATGGGTGTTCTCGAGCTCTCTCCCTGGCTCTCTTCTTCTTACCACCATTACAAATTCTCAAAATGAGATATGAAAATCTCCTCTACCTGAGGGGGCTCTTCGAGCGCTTCCCTCCAACCTACCTACCCTATTCAATTACATTGAATGGGTTGTCTAGTCCAGAATCGAATCTAGATCTTAGTCGTACAAACATTAAAGGTCGATCTACTATTCGCATGCACAAAGGCACAGCTTCCCAGCTCAACATCTTAAACATTTAAGTTACATTGAATTCATATTTAAATGAGGTTGTGCCTCTCTCTTAGTGTGTGATTTGAATTCGCTGGTGTGGATGGCTGACGTGGAGAGATGCTCCTGCATCACTTTGCAAGGAGTGCAAAGCGACTACTGCAAGGTGTGCATAGCCACCCACAAGAACCAAGTCTTTCGTAAGAATTTGTTGCAAGGAGTGCATAGATTTAGAATTTGGCTAAGTGTTGAAGGGACTCCATAAGAGTCAAATCCGTGAAACGTGAAATCCCAACTTGATCACAGTCGTTGATCAAAGGAAAGAGATGGACCATCGATCTAGTACCATCGCTATTTCAGGTATTGGGAGAATGGAGGTTAGCAGACTCCCAAAGTTGCGAAACATGAAACTCCGACTTAATCACAGTCGTTGATCTAGGGAAATACTTGGACCGTCGATCTAGCGCTATCGGGAAATCGGGAATCGGGAGAACGGAGGTAAGGAGACTCCCAAAGCCGCGAAACATGAAATCACGACTTGATCACAAACGTCGATCAAAGAGAGTCATGAGCCATTGATATGACGCTCGCGAATATCAAGAAATCAGGGATTGGGAGAACGGAGGTGAACCAACCCCCAAAATCGCAAAACACGAAATTGTGAAAAGATCGCAACCGTCGATTGAGGAAAGCGCAGGATCGTCAAATTTGGTCTTACGGAGGATTCAGAAATTGGGAGATTGGGACTCAAGAGAATTGGGTGACTTGGAAATAGAACACCTGAGGTCCCGAAGCATGAAGTGCCTTTTGTTAGGCGTGCGGTCACAGCCTGTGGTCGCATGAGAGAAACTTGTGCCTGGTGCTTGTTCGCATGACGGAGTTTCGTGAGAAGGACTTGTGGATAATTCTTAAATATCCTAGCAGAGAATCAAAGAGTTGTTCCAGCTCGAACATTGAGAAGATCCAGAGACTGGGAGATCAGCAGACCCTGCTGAGGTAGGGGCATTGCATCACGTTGCTTGAAGGCCCAACCACTCCCTCGACATCACTTGAAGGTAACTTTTGGCTGGATAACGCTATAAATTTATTATGTTGCGCCAGGATATGGGTCAAGGTGGATATCGATGTATGGTTCTATATGATGCTTTCCGCTATGGGAGGATGTTGGGAAGGGACTTTAGGCCTCCTCTTAGGAGGAAAAGGACCTCACAATGAGTCATGTTTAGCATTTTCTCTATCCCACATGAACCCACAACTCACTCTATGGAATCCACCAATGTCAAAGTAGTTGACATGGTGATGTAAAATAAACCATGTCCATAATTTTCTAAGGAAATACAAATACATATACCTATTATTGCAAGGAGGTTTGTCAAATACCATAAACCACCTATCTATCCAATTGTCTAAAAATGATTGGAAGGTGCACCAATCCATACAAATACAACATTATTTGTAGATGGTGTCTCTAATCCAATTCTCAAGTCAATAAACACCTATTTTGAAATGTTGAGGTCTCTACCTTTGTTTTTATCTAGACTTATTCTATAAGATGTAAACATAGTGGTCATGTAATCATAAATGTGAGTTAATTTCTTTAATAATAAATTAAAGAAAATTATTATATGGATAGTGCAAGAATTTGAGATTGTAAAGAAAAATTTCATTCAAAGTGGCATGCAAGTGAACGAGAATAGGATGGGCTTCAACTCCTGATACGGCTATGGCACACACTTTTGCTACCATTTCTGTGACTTCCAATTTTATCCATGGAGCATGAAGTTGATCCATGCCTTAGAGAGTTGTCGCAGCTTTTGCTGTAATTTTGGTTTCATCTCGGGCTTCGGTTTCAACTCCTTCAGCAGATACGACTACGGCTATAAGCCCAGTTGGGGCTATCAGAAATGGTTATATTTTGTACATACTTATACTCACAAACCCTTATAAAATCCATGTGAGAAAATGTGTTCTTGAACTCAGAGTGGTCGAGATATCTCGTAGCATATTTCATGTCATCGTAATTCATGTAGTCTGCAATTCCAGTCGTACCACTGCTGTCACAAAAGACTTGAGAAGAATTTATCAACAACAAGGATTAGATCTTGGTTAGCTTACCCAAAAAACGTAAATTTTCCCTATGTTTATGATTTACCAAGATCGCATAGAGCACACAGCAAAGAGCATACGCAGCCAGGGAAACCCTTTACGCTTTGTTTCTGATTTTCTGAGATCGAATAGAGCGCAAGAAAAAAAGCATACACATATTGAAAAGAGTAGCAATCTGAAAATAAAAAAATAGAAAATTCAAATAAAATTGAAATCTTATCTCTATAAAAATTTAAAAGGGTGTATTCAAGATTTATGCCTCTCAATTTAACTAAAATGACCATATCTTGGGAAAACGGAAACATTTTCGAGTGAAATGAAAAAGTGTTCCTAAATGAAATAATCACTTTGGATGCAATGGAACAGTCCTCGCATCCAAGGAATGTACGAAAATAGTAGAATCTAGATATTTGGCAACATGGCTTCAAGATCCCGATCTACAACGGAAAAGGGTCTTCAAATGTGCTTCGATACCATGATCGACAACACAAGTATTCCAATAGAGGACGAACACCTTCAGTAACCACTCACACAACCATATCAACATTTAGGACTAGCAGCTTTTGGGCACCCTCAAACCCATGGGTGTGAAAATCAATATAGATCATGGAGAAACCCTTCCCCTATCTTTCCCTACTCCAAGGTCCTCATCAATGGTGAATTTATTCCCATTTTGGATGTCTTTTTTGGCTTGACCTATAGCTGAGAAATATTTTAGGGGGGAATATCACTTATAGTTGAGAAATATTTTAGGAGAGATGAAAGAGTCTGGGGAGCGAGATCTGAAGGAAATGACACCTCAGGAAAGTTAATGAAAGGGGTGGGAATTGAGGACATGGGGAAGGAGGGGTTGCGGGTGTTCGACAACACAAGTAATCCAACAGAGGACGAACACCTTCAGTAACCACTCACACAATTAGATCAAAAAACAACACACCAATATTTTTACATGGAAAAACCCGTGTGGGGAAATATCCACGACCACAACCAACGTGGAATATGTAGTCATTAAGATCGAGGGAATATGATTCATCGGATCACTCTATGTTGGCACAAGGGAAAACCCTAGGTTCAACGCTACAACAGCGCACCAACAAAACCCTAACCATCGGGCCTTTCGGCAACACCTGTGAGGCATATGAAGTCTCACCCAAGGTAGAGGCAGGGGTGGTTGCAAGACTCAGGTGTCTGCAACCTTAGCTGGGACACAGATCTGTGATTATTTGGCTTACAGATCACTTAGCATCGATCATTCATCTATATTCAACCCTTATTATACTTCACAGAAATCACAGAGCATCGCAGCATTCACTTAGATCTAATGTATTTCAGCACTTAGCCACAGTAAAACAGATCAGATCTTATAGATCAGCACTAAGCATCTTTATACATGTCAGATCTAACATTCACACACATATAAGAAGCACAAAACATAAGTAGATCTATCTAAATATATCAAAGCACTTAGCAAAAGAAGGGATAAACACATCAAGTCAAGGCACAAATCATAACACACATATTTACGTGGTACACCCCCCCNATCTTTCCCTACTCCAAGGTCCTCATCAATGGTGAATTTATTCCCATTTTGGATGTCTTTTTTGGCTTGACCTATAGCTGAGAAATATTTTAGGGGGGAATATCACTTATAGTTGAGAAATATTTTAGGAGAGATGAAAGAGTCTGGGGAGCGAGATCTGAAGGAAATGACACCTCAGGAAAGTTAATGAAAGGGGTGGGAATTGAGGACATGGGGAAGGAGGGGTTGCGGGTGTTCGACAACACAAGTAATCCAACAGAGGACGAACACCTTCAGTAACCACTCACACAATTAGATCAAAAAACAACACACCAATATTTTTACATGGAAAAACCCGTGTGGGGAAATATCCACGACCACAACCAACGTGGAATATGTAGTCATTAAGATCGAGGGAATATGATTCATCGGATCACTCTATGTTGGCACAAGGGAAAACCCTAGGTTCAACGCTACAACAGCGCACCAACAAAACCCTAACCATCGGGCCTTTCGGCAACACCTGTGAGGCATATGAAGTCTCACCCAAGGTAGAGGCAGGGGTGGTTGCAAGACTCAGGTGTCTGCAACCTTAGCTGGGACACAGATCTGTGATTATTTGGCTTACAGATCACTTAGCATCGATCATTCATCTATATTCAACCCTTATTATACTTCACAGAAATCACAGAGCATCGCAGCATTCACTTAGATCTAATGTATTTCAGCACTTAGCCACAGTAAAACAGATCAGATCTTATAGATCAGCACTAAGCATCTTTATACATGTCAGATCTAACATTCACACACATATAAGAAGCACAAAACATAAGTAGATCTATCTAAATATATCAAAGCACTTAGCAAAAGAAGGGATAAACACATCAAGTCAAGGCACAAATCATAACACACATATTTACGTGGTACACCCCCCCTGGGGCTACATCCACCAAATCTTCTTCTTTATTAGTGTCTTCACTCGGTTACAGCATAGAGCCACCAAAGCCCTTCTTCACATAGGATAGAATATATGTGCAGCTTGCTATATCCTTATTCCTTGCGCTACAGCACAAAGCCTCCCACAACTTCTTACAATGACTTGCACTTAGCTCTGCAAGCCTCTTACAGTCATGCACAGAGCAACTACAAAATATATTAGCACTTAGATTACATAATATACATCTCTATATCTTCTGATAGATGCCTAGATATCTATTTATACATTACAAAAGTGGGCCTAAGCGTGGGTAAACCCACGGGCCGACATCCCTTTCCCATTACATACTCCCAAAAACCCAAAAAGGACCCAAAAGTGGGCTGAGATCTCGTGATCTATGCGTCGCCTTGTGCTCCTCCTTCGATTGGTTGTCGAAGTCCCAAAATACGTCAACATGACCAAGATTATCCCAAAACTTGGTTAAGGGCCAACATGCCCCCAACACTCACATGTGACTCATCCCGAGTCACTCTGGTCTGCGCAATTTTGCCTTGAACACCTCGAGCTTGGCTCGAGTTGCTCCGACCTACTGCTTTGCTATGGCCTCTTTCTCGGTGAATTCCAAGATCACTGCGTCATTTACTGGTCCTTCTAGGCATTTCTCTACGGTGATGACAACTTGTTCGAGCTCTGCTCCTTGGCTTTCGATCTCGGAAAACAATAGGCATGCCTTGTCTTGCACAGGTTGGATTCGTTGAGTGACTTCTATCACTTTTCTCTTGATCATATGGATCTGTTGTTGAGTTGTGTGTTGTTCGTGAGATCTTTTCATTCTATCTATTGCAGACAGGGCCTTCAGTTGCGCCTGTAGTGTATCAGCATGTTGTTTTTCTTCCTAGAGTTGTGATTCCAGCGCCTGTAATTCGGGATTCTCTGTAAGGTTTTCATATGTCTGGGTGCTCTGGTTACTTATTTGCATGCACTCCAAGGTAAGAGATTTTAATCTGTCAACTGCTCTGCGAGAAATTTCTTATCGCTCGTCAATTATCTCCTGAGGGGTCTCGGGTACGGTACGGAGCTCTAGATCGGTGATGTGTTGCTGGAGTTTCTGGATTACTTCTTCAAGTTGTGCCACCTACTATGGAACTTGCTCCTCTGTCTGGACTTTCACGACTGTCATAGAGCAAAGTGCTCTGTTGACCAGTTCCTTTATCTCGAGTTGCTATACGAGCAATTGTTCTTTTCTTTGTTGTAGCTCTACTTTCTCTATATCCCATTTTGCTTGGAGAGCAATCTTTTCTCATTCTGAAGTGTTGCACTGCTCCATAAGAACTCCCTATACCTGTGTTAAAGCCTGAGTGGCTTGTGTTGTTTCTTCCTGAGCTCGTCGAAGGCGAGCTTCGACTGAGTCGGTGATTCGGTGGAGTTGAGCTGGATCATCCCCCATTTCTGTTGTTCCTACTGATAAAGGCACAGTGGAGACTGCACAGATGGATAGAAGTGCCTGTTGCACCCCTCAGAGCTCAGCCTCAATATGGCTATACATTTCCTCCTGCTTAGCCTCCTACTTTTCTTCTATCTCCTGTGAAGCATCATTTAGGGAAACGATGATGAAATTGAAGTCATTAGGAGTGAGGACAGTCTGGAACTTAGTCTACGATTCTTTTACTGTCTTCCGTGATGACGGTTTCTGGGGGGGAACTTTTCTTTTATTCGAGGTCGGGTCCTCCTCGTCTCTATGTGATTTTCCCTCGCCTTTCTTCTATTGTGTGCATGTCCCTTCTACCTCTTCGCCATCACCCCATTCATCTGGTGAAATGGAAGCAGTCCTTACCGAGGCATTTTCTACATCGTGAACCTCTTCATCCTTCTTGGTCTTTCTCGGGCATGGTGTATCCGACACAGTTTCTGGGCTCTCGATGTCGGAGAGTTCTGCAAGGTTTGTTGGAATGAGGAGGTTCGCCAACCATTCCTTGGTGATATCTTCAAGGTCTTATTCTATCAACTTATAGTATGACTGCAGTTGTTTCTTATGAGAATCGGCGTGCACTGTGATGTAAATAAAATGGTGTTCTTCACTGAATTTCATCAAAGGCTGAAACATGTGGAGAGTATTCGGGTTCATGCGTGGTTCGGCTTGGATGGACAGCTTCAATTGGTTGTAATAAGTGTGAAACACAGCATTCGACTGCCATTGCTTGTTCATGTTGTTTGAGTACCACAAGGTACTGAACTTCGTAGCTAAAGGTTCAAATGGATCGATGTCCGGGAAGGTCGCACCTTCCAACATTTCCCATGCAATGAATGCAATCAGTATGAGAAGCCAACTGAAATCGAACTCATACCCTTGGTACTGTGCATCCCTGCAATCAAGCTCTAGCTGGTTTACAAGGTATTGCGCCCAATTCATCTGTACACTCTCCGTGCACTTCCCTGCAAGGTCAACTATGAATCCAGTCACTTGGGTGGGCCGGTTCTTGCAAACTAATTTCCCAGCAATTAGTTGACAGGATAGGTGCATTGTGTCATTCTGGATAGAGGCTACCTTGTAGCCTCGCATTCCTTTCTCAACATCGCCATATGTTTCTTTAATCTTCTGTGCTAATTCTTTTTCCGTGGTTTTGCCAGGATAAAAATCCTGCAGGTCAGGGCCTTGCATGCTTAAGCCCGTGATCTGATTGATCAATATCGGATCCACTATTATGCGACGGTTTAACCATAAGTAACCTCCATGGTAGTAAGATAGCAGCAACTTGATGCATGCATTCACCTCCTGGCGTCTGCCAAAGTGTGGGATCTTCATAACATTTAGCAATGTGGACTGCGCGAGGTGATGGGTCCATGCCTGAGGGACAATCTTTGAATTCTTTCCTTTTGTCTTCGTTAGGTACTTGTATGGAGCGAGCATGTTGTAGACCTTCATGTCGCCGAGGTTGAAGTAACTAAACTCCAACGCTGCAATCTTGTCTTGGTCTGCGTGAACTGCGCGTATCCCTTTGGGTAGGTACGGCATGACTAAAGGGTACTCGAAGTCTCTGGGCACACTATCCTGAGTAACTGCGCCGCTCAGGGGTGGAATGTAGGCAGGTAGGATTCTCGGAATCAGTTTAGCGTTTGCAAGATCATCCTTATGCTTAGTTTGCTTCTCATCGACCTGTCGGGATGGTCTGGCTCGAGAAGTGGAGGGAGATGCTTGCACGTTTCTCATGGATAAAGTATGTACACATGTAGATAACCCTCACTCCGACATGACTCTCTCAGTGATTAAATCGATCAAAACTTCCTCAACAACTTTCTCTGCAGCGCTGAGCTCGTCCGACATGAAAGCTCGGGGTTAACTAGATCGGGTTTGGGATTATGTCAAATACTACAATGAAAGAGATGGCAACACGGCAATGATCACTCTGCAAAATAGGCTTAATCTGTGGGCTCAAATTCTCAGTTGAAAAAGTGTTCTCGGTACGTGGTGTGATGGACTAAATAAAAAATTCGGCAACGGTCTACTTGCAACGAGTATGAAGCTTCCATTAACGCTTGTTCTATCCGTTATGGCACGGTCCAACAGTCTGATGATGAACCTTTATTGCTTTTCTGTCCGTTCGGGGTGGAAGTCGAACAGATATATAGGTCCCAATGGCTATATTGCTCTGCCACAGTGAGGTGCCATAGCTCGTTGTTTTGATATCCTGGCGAAGCTCCCTTTCTGCAAGTTTTCTTTCTGCAATGCCCCCTCTGGGGCCTTTTGTAGCTTTTCAATCTTAACCCTCTTCTTACTTATCTTTCTAGCCTTCTTTCTAGTAATCTTCAACTCAATCTGTCTTTTTCCGTTCTGATTCCTATCTTCATTTAGCATAGTCAATGCACACAGTTGAGGTTCTCTCCTTGGACTCAGGGGTAATATCTCTTCTTTGTCTGGGATAGGTTCTTCAGTATTCTAGGGGCCTTCCAATTTTCTTGTAGCTTCGACATCAGGGTCTCTGTGCGAAATAGCTTTGATATGTTCTCTTGTTTTTCAATCAATTGTGCGATCCTTTTGGTCATGAAGTCTTTTAACTCTTTTTCTGTTGTTCCAAAACTTCTTCTTCTTCCTTTCGTCTAGCTTGATCTCTATCAATCCATCGCTTTCTCAGTGACATGGTAAACGGGGCGTTGTCCTCAATAAATTTAATAATCTCAAAATCTTCTTTTGTTGAAGTTCCATTGACATTCATAGATATCTGAGTGAGCTTTCCACATAGGTTTATCAATTTCCCTCTGAATAACCCTATTCCTCCTAATGAAGGAATCGTAGTAGGCCTTCCTATAGCTTCCCAAGTTCTCTCTGTCATGATATTCATTTGTGTTTCTTCATCCAGCACACAGTCAATGTCGAAGTCTCATATTCTTGCCTTGATGCATTCTTTTTCTTTAAAGACCTCTGATAACCTAACATGTCGGTGGTCATTCAAGGTGTCTTCATCTGTAGTAATACCTTCTCTGATTCTTTCTGGGGTTCTGTTGGTTTTGGATCTGCCTTAGGGTTCATATTCATTCCTTCAAGCTTAGCAATCATTCTGGGGCAATCCAACACTTCATGGTCCATATCTTTGCAACAGAGACAACTAGGTCTTCCACCAGGGCATTCCTTAGCCAGATGGTCTGGTTTTCTGCAACTGTAACATAGGGTCAATCCTCTCTTTCTTTTAAATTATCCCCAGCCTCTCCTGTACTGCACACTAGGAACATGGTAGCTAACCTGCAAAAAAATCTTTCTAGGATCCTGCATCCATTTGTTAGTCCAAACATTCTTTCTATGCATAGGTATAACATATCTTTCACTACTCTTGTCAGATCCATTCATATCAAATCTTCTTTCATCTATCAGTGCCCTAGTTTTCAAGCTAGGACAAAATCTATCAAACATACCTAGATCCATACTTTAGAAACAAAAAAAAATCACTAATCTTACTTCTACAGAGCTCAAAGTTTTCATATCTAAAAAAATTTAACTATTCTTACCTTTATCAGAGCACTGAGCTTACAGATCTTACCTCTTTTCTGCAGAAACTTCAACTTTTACCTTTCTTAGAGCACAAAGCGTTCAGATCTTGCTTATTTTCTTCAGTATCAATCTCTTTTCTTGCAGATCTGACCTTTCTTTCTTGGCACAAGGCTTCACAGGTCAAGTAGAATGGTGCGTACTAGGGAAACAGATCTATGCACAGAGCTTCCATGGTTTCAGATCGAATCTTTGCACAAAGCTTCTTCTTCTTTAGTTCTCAGCAATCACAATTTCATGTCCCGGCAACGTAACCATTTGTTGGCACAGGAGCAGACCCCGGATTCAACGCTACAACAACGCACCAACAAAACCCTAACTACCGACCCTTTCGGCAACACCTGCGAATCAGATGAAGTCTCACCCAAGGTAGAGGTGTATGAAGTCACACCAAGATTATCCCAAAACTTGTCAAGGGCCAACACTCTATGTCAAACACATGAAACTATATCCAATGACGAGGCACCTCTATATCCAATGCACTCACTCTTCAGAAAACCCTAGTTATTGCCCTGTGGGAAGGAAAGCATATTGGACTAAGGGAAAATTTCACTGGAATGAGAGAAGGAGTGGTAAAGAAGGAGAAACTTCCTTTCGAGGTTGAGAGGTCTGCGGGGGCACTTTGAGGGAGGGAGATGGAGAAAAACACATTTTGCTATCCTGCATGGATAAATGAGGAGCAGGACCGATGGGAAGCTCAGTCGTCAAATGGGTGCGATGTGGCACGTCTAACAGATCCAGGTCAACCAAAGTGCGTTTCCTCCTGGCTCTCTGCATGCTTACAGAATATGTTTCCACGTAGAAGATCTCCAATGTGTTGAGGACTTCATCCTCAAAAACAACCTCATTAGTTTTTGTAAAGACCGCCCGCTTCAAATTGAATGATCATGGGAAGGTCGGGCGGCGTCCAGAGGGAGGATCCATACGGCCTAGCCGGAATCAGAAACCCTTACTACGGAAACCCTAAAGTTATTCGATGCAACGGGATCAGACTTCCACCACAAACCCCTTACTTAAAAATTTAAAATTAAATTTTATGGAAAACATTTTCCTTTAAAAATTGAATAAAGAACATAATTGTGTGTTGTATATGTATAATTGTTTGTTTCGCGATTTTGATAAATGCTATATTTTCCATAATTGTTTGCTACTTTGCTATGTTTTTCATTATGATAAATTTTATAAAGGAAGTACTGGATGCATATCTTCTTAAATTTTAAGAGTCAAATAGTATAGTCGAAAAATATCTTGTCTCATAAATAAGAAATTTTATATATCAATTTAATATTTAATTAATTTTAATTTTAATTTTATATATCAATTTAATATTTAATTAACTTTAATTTTAAAAATAAATTATTATTATGTTAGAATAATTTTTTATATTCAACGTTTAATTATTCAAACCGAATTTAGGGCAAATGTTATAGGAAAAAATGACTTTAGAGCAAATGTTCTCAGAAAAAATGACTTTCCAACAGATGTTCTCAATAATTTCCTCGTTCAGATTTTACTGCAAGTGAACGAGAATAGGATGGGCTTCGGCTCCTGCTACGGCTGTGGCGCACGCTTTTGCTACCGTTCCTGGGACTTCCAATTTTATCCATTGAGCGTGAAGGTGATCCACGCCTTAGAGAGTTGTTGCGGCTTTTGCTGCAGTTAGGGTTTCGGCTTCGAATTCGAGTCCTTGAGCGGCTACGACTACGGCTATAAGCGCAGCTGGGGCTATCAGAAATG
>SNQJ01S0047950.1:47910-65935 GCA_010110895.2 Picea sitchensis
CTTTTGAATGTGAAAAGAGGCTCTTTAGGGCACAATTAGGTCTTTGACCAGCCTCCCCACGTAGATTGAGCTCGGATTTGATGTCAAATCGAATTGGGAGCCGATCCATTAGTGGTTGGGAGGCCGACCAGCTTCATAAATGCACCGTTTGGCAGGCGCGCGTGTTTTGCACCCCACAGCCGCGCATATGCGCCCAATATACGAAGATATTGCGCGCGCGCGCTCGTTTTTAGTGGGTATGCTACGCTTTTTAATTTTTTAGCCATTTTTGCATGGTTTTTGGCCCTTTTGCTGTGCTGTGGATTTAATCCTTGTGCCATGAATGCCTGTTTTTCTGTGCTGATGATGCGGAGTTCTTGTCGTCCTGTGCGGACGAAATTTCAGTGATAACACACATGATATTAGGTGGTTTTCGACACATGGTTTTTGCCGATGGTTTTCTATTTCCGGTTAAGGAATTAGAGTTTTGGACTAATCCAGGTCATTGGGTTAGGGTTTTGGATGCCGCTGGCTCGTATATGTATATTGTATTGTAAACAATGTAACACGATGTGTATCAATATAATATATGCTGGNTGTTTGTATTTGCCATTGCATATTTTCTGTTCTTTTCTGAATATCAGTTTGCAGTAGATATTATACAAGGTTAGAATTTACAGAATGACCACCGACATGTTAGGTTATCAGAGGTCTTTAAAGAAAAATAATTCATCGAGGCAAGAATAGGAGACTTCGACATTGATTGTGTGTTGGATGAAGAAACACAAATAAATATCATGACAGAGAGAACCTGGGAAGCTATAGGAAGGCCTGCTATGATTCATTCATTAGGAGGAATAGGGTTATTCAAAGGGAAACTGATAAACCTATGTGGAAAGCTCACTCAGATATCTATGAATGTCAATGAAACTTCAACAAAAGAAGATTTTGAGATTATTAAATTTATTGAGGACAGCGCCCCGTTTACCATGTTACTGAGAAAGCGCTGGATTGATAGAGATCAAGCTAGACGAAAGGAAGAAGAAGAAGTTTTGGAACAAAAAAAACAAGAGTTAAAAGACTTCATGACTAGAAGGATCACACAGTTGATTGAATAACAAGAGAACAGATCGAAGCTATTTCACACAGAGACCCTGATGTCGAAGCTACAAGAACATTGGAAGGCCCCTAGAATACTGAAGAAGCTATCCCAGACAAAGAAGAGATATTACCCCTGAGTCCAAGGAGAGAACCTCAACTGCGTGCAATGACTATGCTAAATGAAGATAGGAATCAAAACGGAAAAAGACAGACTGAGTTGAAGATTACTAGAAAGAAGGCTAGAAAGATAAGTAAGAAGAGAGATAAGATTGAAAAGTTACAGAAGGCCCCAGAGGGGGCATCGTAGAAAGAAAACTTGCAGAATGGGAGCTTTGCTGGGATATCAAAACAAAGAGATACGACACCTCGTCGTGGCGGAGCAATATAGCCATTGGGATCGATATATCCGTTTGACTTCCACCCCGAATGGACAGAAAAGAAATAAAGGTTCATCATCAGACCGTTGGACCGCGCCATAACGGATAGAACAAGCGTTAATGGAAGCTTCATACTCGTTGCAAGTAGACCGTTGCTGAATTTTTTATTTAGTCCACTGCGCCACACACCGAGAACACTTTTGTCAAATGAGAATTTGAGCCCACAGATTAAGCCTATTTTTTACAGTGATCATTGCCATGTTGCCATCTCTTTCATTGGAGTATCTGACTTAATCCTGAACTCGATCTAGTTAACCCCGAGCTTGCATGTCAGACGAGCTCAGCGCTGCAGAGAAAGTTGTTGCGGAAGTTCTGATCGATTTAATGACTAAGAGAGTCATGTCGGAGTGAGGGTTATCTACAGGTGTATAGACTTTATCCATGAGAAATGTGCAAGCATCTCCCTCCACTTCTCGAGCTGGACCATCCCGACAGGTCGATGAGAAGGGAACTAAGCATAAGGATAATCTTGCGAATGCTAAATTGATCCCGAGAATCATACCTGCCTACATTCCACCCTTGAGCAATGCAGTTACAAAGGATAGTGTGCCCAGAGACTTCGAGTACCCTTTAGTCATGCCGTACCTACCCAAAGGGATACGCGTAGTTTGCGCAGACCAAGACAAGATTGCAGCGTTGAAGTTTAGTTACTTCAACCTCGGTGACATGAAGGTCTACAACATGCTTGCTCCATACAAGTACCTAACGAAGACAAAAGGAAAGAATTCGAAGATCGTCCCTTAGACATGGACCCATAACCTCGCGCAGTCCACATTGCTAAATGTTATGAAGATCCCGCAATTTGGCAGACACCAGGAGGTGAATGCATGCGTCAAGTTGCTGCTATCTTGCTACCACTGAGGTTACTTATGGTTAAACCGTTGCATAACAGTGGATCTGATGTTGATCAATCAGATCACGGGCTTAAGCATGCAAGGCCCTGACCCGCAGGATTTTTATCCTGGCAAAACCACGGACATAGAATTAGCGCAGAAGATTAAAGAAACATATGGCGATGTTGAGAAAGGAATGCGAGGCTACAAGGTAGCCTCTATCCAGAATGGTGTAGTGCGCCTATCCTGTCAACTAATTGCTGGGAAATTAGTTCGCAAGAACTGACCCACCCAAGTGACCGGATTCGTAGTTGACCTCATAGGGAAGTGCGCGGAGAGTGTATAGATGAATTGGGCGCAATACCTTGTAAACCAGCTAGAGTTTGATTGTAGGGATGTGCAGTACCAAGGGTATGAGTTCCATTTCATTCGGCTTCTCATACTGATCACATTCATTGCATGGGAAATGTTGGAAGGTGTGACCTTCCCGGACATCGAGCCATTTGAACCTTTAGCTACGAAGTTCAGTACCCTGTGGTACTTGAACAACATGAAAAAACAATGGCAGTCGAATGCCGTGTTTCACACTTATTACAACCAGTTGAAGCTATCCATCCAAGACGAACCGCACATGACCCTGAATACTCTCCACAGGTTTCAGCCTTTGATGAAATTCAATGCGGACCGCCATTTTATTTACATCACAGCACGTGTCGATTCTCATAAGAAATAGCTACAGTCATACTATAAGTTGACAGAAGAATATCTCGAAGAGATCACTAAGGAATGGTCGGCGGACCTCCTCCTTCCATCAAACCCCACAGAACTCTTCGACATCGAGAGCCCAGAAACTGTGCTGGATACACCAGGCCTGAGCAAGACCAAGAAGGCTGAAGAGGTTCATGATGTAGACAACGCCTCAATAAGGACTGCTTCCATTTCACCAGATGAATGGGGTGATGGCGAAGAAGTAGAAGGGACAAACACGCAACAGAATAAAGGTGAGGGAACATCACATAGAGACGAGGAGGACCCGACCTCGAAGAAAAGAAAGGTTTCCCCCCAGAAATTGTAATCACGGAAGAAAGTAAAAGAAACCCAGACTAAGTTCTAGACTGTCCTCATTACTGATGACTTCAATTTCATCATCGTTTCCCTGAATGATGCTTCACACGAGATAGAAGAAAAGTAGGAGGCTAAGCAGGAGGAAATGTATAGCCATATTGAGGCTGAGCTCCGAGGGGTGCAACAAACACTTCTATCCGGCCGCGCAGTCTCCACTGTGCCTTTATCAACAGGAACAAAATAAATGGGGGATGAGCCAGCTCAACTCCACCGAATCATCGACTCAGTCGAAGCTCGCCTTCGACGAGCTCAGGAAGAAACAATGCAAGCCACTCAAGGTTTAACACAGGTATAGGGAGTTCTTATGGAGCAACACAACACTTCAGAATGAGAAAAGATTACTCTCCAAGCAAAATGGGATACAGAGAAAGTAGAGCTACAACAAAGCAAAGAACAATTGCTCGCAGAGCAACTCGAGATAAAGGAACTGGTCAACATAGCACTTCGCTCTGTGACAGTCGTTGAAGTCCAGACAGAGGAGTGGGTTCCATAGTAGGTGGCACAACTTGAAGAAGTAATCAAGAAACTCCAGCAGCACATCACCGATCTAGAGCTCCGTACCATACCTGAGACCCCTCAGGAGATAAGAGACCAGCGAGAAGCAATTTCTAGCAGTGCAGTTGACAGATTAAAATCTCTTACCTTGGAGTGCAAGCAAATAAGTAACTAAAGCGCTTAGACATATGAAAACCTTACAGAGAATCCCAAATTACAGGTGCTCGAATCACAACTCCAGGAAGAAAAACAACATGTAGATACACTACAAGTGCAACTGAAGGCCCTGTCTGCAATAGATAGAATGAAAAGATCTCACGAACAACACACAACTCAGCAATAGATCCATATGATCAAGAGAAAAGTGATGGAAGTCACTCAACGAATCCAACCTGTGCAAGACAAGGCATGCCTATTGTTTTCTGAGATCGAAAGTCAAGGAGCAGAGCTCAAACAAGTTGTCATCACCAAAAAGCAATGCCTAGAAGGACAAATAAATGACGCAGTGATCTTGGAGTTCACCGAGCAAGAGGCCATAGAAAAGCAGCAGGTCGAAGTAGCTCGAGCCAAGCTCGAGGCGTTCAAGGCAGAATTGAGTAGACTAGAGTGACTCGGGATGAGTCACATGTGAGTGTTTGGGGCCTGTTGGCCCTTGACCAAGTTTTGGGATAATCTTGGTCATGTTGACCTATTTTGGAACTTCGACAGCAAGTCGAAGGAGGAGCACAAGGGGAAGTAGAGATCACGGGATCTCGGCCCACTTTTGGGTCCTTTTTGGGTTTTTGGGAGTATGTAATGGGAAAGGGATGTCGGCCCGTGGGTTTACCCACGCTTAGGTCCACTTTTGTAATGTATAAATAGATATCTAGGCATCTATCAGAAGATATAGAGATGTATGTTATGTAATCTAAGTGCTAATAGATTTTGTAGTTGCTCTGTGCATGACTATAAGAGGCTTGCAGAGCTAAGTGCAAGTCCTTGTAAGAAGTTGTGGGAGGCTTCGTGCTGTAGCGCAAGGAAGAAGGATCTAGCGAGCTGCGCAGATATTCTATCCTATGCGAAGAAGGGATTTGGTGGCTCTGTGCTGTAACCAAGTGAAGACACTAATAAAGAAGAAGAGTTGGTGGACGTAGCCCCAGGGGGGGGGGGTGAACCACATAAATCTATGTGTTATGCTTTGTGCCTTGACTTGATGTGTTTATCCCTTCTTTTGCTAAGTGCTTTGATATATTTAGATAGATATACTTATGTTTTGTGCTTCTTAGATGTGTGTGAATGTTAGATCTGACATGTATAAAGAAGCTTAGTGCTGATCTATCCGATCTGATTCGTTTTACTTTTGTTAAGTGCTGAAATACATTAGATCTCAATGAATGCTGCGATGCTCTGTGCTTTCTGTGAAGTATAATAAGGGTTGAATATAGATGAATGATCGATGCTAAGTTCTCTGTAAGACAAATAATCACAGATCTGTGTCCTAGCTAAGGTTGCAGACACCCGAGTCTTGCAACCACCCGTGCCTGTACCTCGGGTGAGACTTCATCTCCTTCACAGGTGTTTCCGAAAGGGCCGATAGTTAGGGTTTTGTTGGTGTGCTGTTGTAGTGTTGAATCCAGGGTCTGCCCCTGTGCCAACATAGAGTGATCCGACGAATCATATTCCCTCGATCTTAATGACTACATATTCTACGTTGGTTGTGGTCGTGGATGTTTCCCCACACGGGTTTTACGACGTAAAAATATTGGTGTGTTGTTTTTTGATCTGATTGTGTGAGTGGTTACGGAAGGTGTTCATCCTCTATTGGATTACTTGTGTTTCCGAACACCCACAACCCCTCCATCCCCATGTCTTCAACTCCCACCCCTTACATTAACTTTCCCGAGGTGTCATTTCCTTCAGATCTCGCTCCCAAGACTCTTTCATCTCTCTTAAAATATTTCTCAACTATAAGTGATATTCCCCCCTAAAATATTTCTAAGGTATAGGTCAATCCAAAAAAGACATCCAAAATGGGAATAAATTCACCATTGATGAGGACCTTGGAGAAGGGAAAGACAGGGGAAGGGTTTCCTCATGATCTATATTTCTTTTCACACACGTGGGGTTGGGGGTGCCCAAAAGCTGCTAGTCCTAAATGTTGATATGGTTGTGTGAGTGGTTATTGAAGGTGTTCGTCCTCTATTGGAATACTTGTGTTGTTGATCATGGTATCGAAGCGCATTTGAAGACCCTTTTCCGTTGTAGATTGAGATCTTGAAGCCATGTTGCCAAATATCTATATTCTGCTATTTTCTTACATTCCTTAGATGCGAGGACTGTTCCATTGCATCCAAAGTGATTATTTCATTTAGGAACACTTTTTCATTTCACTCGAAAATGTTTCCGTTTGCCCAAGATATGGTCATTTCAGTTAAATCGAGAGGCATAAATCTTGAATACACCCTTTAAATTTTTATAGAGATAAGATTTCAGTTTTATTTCAATTTTTTATTTTTTTTTATTTTCAGATTGCTACTCTTTTCAATATTTGTATGCTTTTTTTCTTGTGCTCTATTCGATATCAGAAAATCAGAAACAAAGCGTAAAGAGTTTCCCTGGTTGTGTATGCTCTTTGCTGTGTGTTCTATGCAATCTTGGTAAATAAAAAACATAGGGAAAATTTACGTTTTTTGGGTAAGCTAACAAAGATCTAATCCTTGTTGTTGATAAATTCTTCTCCAGTATTTTGTGACAGCAGTGGTACGACTGGAATTGCAGACTACACGAATTGCGATGACATGAAATATGCTACGAGATATCTCGACCACTCTGAGTTCAAGAACACATTTTCTCAAAGGGATTTTATAAGGGTTTGTGAGTATAAGTATGTACATAAGATAACCATTTCTGATAGCCCAAGCTGCACTTATATCCGTAGTCGTATCCGCTCAAGGAGTTGAAACCGAAGCCCGAGACGAAACCCCAAATTCAACAAAAGCCACGACAACTCTCTAAGGCATGGATTAGCTTCATGCTCCATGGATAAAATTGGAAGTCCCAGAAACGGTAGCAAAAGTGTGCACCATAGTCGTATCAGGAGTCGAAGCCCATCCTATTCTCGTTCACTTGCATGCCACTTTGAATGAATTTTTTCTTTACAATATCAAATTATTGCACTATCCATATAATAATTTTCTTTAATCTCTTATTAAAGAAATTAACTCACATTTATGATTACATGGCCACTATGTTTACATCTTATATAATAGGTCTAGATAAAAACAAAGGTAGAGACCTCAACATTTCAAAACAAGACCTGATGACATTGTTTATTGACTTGAGAATCAGATTAGAGACACCATCTACAAATAATGTTGTATTTGTATGGACTGATGCACCTTACAATCATTTTTAGACAATTGGATAGATAGGTGGTTTATGGTATTTGACAAACCTCCTTGCAATAATAGGTAGATGTATTTGTATTTCCTTAGAAAATTATGGACATAGTTTATTTTACATCACCATGTCAACTACTTTGACATTGGTGGATTCCATAGAGTGAGTTGTGGGTTCATGTGGGATAGAGAAAATGCTAAACATGACTCATTGTGAGGTCCTTTTCCTCCTAAGAGGAGGCCTAAAGTCCCTTCCCAACATCCTCCCATAGAGGAAAGCATCATAGAGAACCATACATCGATATCCACCTTGACCCATATCCTGGTGCAACATAATAAATTTATAGCATTATCCAGCCAAAAGTTACCTTCAAGTGATGTCGAGGGAGGGGTTGGGCCTTCAAGCACCGTGATGCAGTGCCCCTACCTCAACAGGGTCTGTTGACCTCCCAGTCTCTGGATCTTCTCAATGTTCGAGATGGAACAACTCTTCGATTCTCTGCTAGGATATTCAAGAATTATCCACAAGTCCTTCTCAGGAAACTCCGCCATGCGAACAAGCACTAGGTGCAAGTTTCTCTCACACAACCACAGGCTGTGACCGCATGCCTAACAAAAGGGGCTTCATGCTTCGGGACCTCAGGTGTTCTATTTCCAAGTCACCCAATTCTCTTGAGTCCCGATCTCCCGATTTCTAAATCCTTCCTAAGACCAAATCTAACGATCCTGCGCTTTCCTCGATCGACGGTTGCGATCGTTTCACGATTTCATGTTTTGCGACTTTGGGGGTTGGTTCACCTCCATTCTCCCAATACCTTATTTCTTGACATTTGTGAGTGTCATATCAACGAGTCATGACTCTCTTTGATCGACGACTGCAATCAAGTCACGATTTCACGTTTTTCAGCTTTTGGAGTCCCCTTACCTCCGTTCTCCCGATCGCCGATTTCCCAATAGCACTAGATCGACAATCCAAGTCTTTCCTTGGATCAACGACTGTGATTAAGTTGGGGTTTCACATTTCGCAAATTTTGGAGTCTCCTTACCTCCATTCTCCCAATACCTTAAATAGCGATGGTACTAGATTGACGATCCATCTCTTTCCTTTGATCAACGACTGTGATCAAGTCGGGATTTCGCCTTTCACAGATTTGACTCTTATGGAGTCCCTTCGACACTTATCCAAATTCCAAATCTATGCACTCCTTGCAACATATTCTTACGAAAGACTTGGTTCTTGTGGATGACTGTGCACACCTTGCAACAGTCGCTTTGCACTCCTTACAAAGGGAAAGTTTCGTGCTATCTCTTCTGTGCTTCAGAATTGAAACAGATCCCTTCACAGAGTCCTTGCATTCTGTGTGCACACCTTGCACTCACTCAACAAAAGAGAGCCAATTGAAACTTATACTAAAATTCACAGTTTCATACATTCATAACGAAATTCATTCATTTATGAAAACACAATGACAGAGAATTACAAACAATAATAGTGCTATGCATTTGAGTCAAATTTCCTATGTCATATTCATTCCAAAAGTAAATGGCTACAGCTAATATAAAAAAAAAACTCAAAACTCAGAAAATTCCTACTAACTCACAACAACCTCATTTGGGCATACAAAACCTCTATTTATATCAGAGGGTCCTTCGGCTTCCCCCCTGACTACTCGTCTACTCAGAAAATGAAAAAAACTCTAACTGCTACCTAAGTTCAGTTACATTCAAGATTCAGGGTGAAACTCTCAGATCACTAGTGATCATCTGCTCCCAAGCGTTTGATCTTCTTTCATTTTTCCAATCATCTCCAAAAGATTCGCAGTAACTCCCAAGGTTTGAGATTTCAAAATGATTCCCAGGTGCCGAGCTATCCTACCACGCGTGCTTGCTGACGATGCTCCTGCATCATACTCCTCATCGAAAAAATTTCATGGACTCCTATCCATGAGCTCCTGCACTGACTTTCCATGCTTCTAGATATCAGCTTCATTTTCCCAACTAACATCGTCTGTCAGGTGTCCCTTCCACTTAACCATATATTAAAGATAGGTCTTGCTCCTGGTCTTCTTGCCAATTCTCTGATCAATGATATTCTCCATTTGTGGTTTTTCTGCTATAGTCATTTGTTTCTCCGACTGAATCTTATCTTGGTATTTTGATCCCTCTGCGTCATCTTTTCAGTAAGGATACAGGTCTGAAACGTTGAATATGGGTGATATGCCCACATCACCTGAAATCAATCTCATAGGCATTTGCATCAAACTTCCTCAAGATCTTACATGGCCCTATCTTCTTCATTTTTAACATGTTATGCGTTCCCTTAGGGAACCTTTATTTCCTGAGATGTGCCAGAACCTGATCTCCCACCTCAAATTGAAGTTCTCTGCGATGTTTATCAACTCTGCGCTTGTACTATTGGCTAGCGTTTTGTAATTGTCCTTTGATCTGGCTATGGAGATTTTTCATTTCTACAGCAAAACCTTCTGCTCCATCACTTCTGATCTCACACTGTCCCAAGTCTCTCAACTCAGACACTCCTCTGGGTTGCATTCCATACAATATCTAGAATGGGATCTTTCCAGTGCTTCTGTTTGGCGAGTTGTTGTATGCAAATTCTGCTTGTGGAAAAATCTGATCGCATTGGTTATGATGCTGCAGAGAAAGTTGTTGAGGAATTTCTGATTGATTTAATGACTGAGAGAGTCATGTTGGAGTGAGGGTTATCTACAGGTGTACAGGCTTCATCCATGAGAAACGTGCAAGTATCTCCCTCGACTTCTCGAGCCGGACCATCTCGACAGGTCGATGAGAAGCGAACTAAGCATAAGGATGATTTTGTGAACGCTAAACTGATCTCAAGCATCCTACCTACTTACATTCCACCCCTGAGCGGCGTAGTTACTCGGGATAGTGTGCCTAGAGACTTCGAGTACCCTTTAGTCACGACATACCTACCCAAAGGGATACGCGCAGTTCGTACAGACCAAGACAAGATTGTAGCATTGAAGTTTAGTTACTTCAACCTTGGCGACATGAAGGTCTACATCATGCTCGCTCCATACAAGTACCTAAGAAAGACAAAAGGAAAGAATTCAAAGATCTTCCCTCAAGAATGGACCCATAACCTCCCATAGTCCACATTGCTAAATGTTATGAAGATCCCGCACTTTGGCAGAAACCAGGAGGTGAATGCATGTGTCAAGTTGCTGCTATCTTGCTACCATGGATGTTACTTATGGTTAAACCATTGCATAACAGTGGATCCGATGTTGATCAATCAGATCACGGGCTTAAGAATGCAAGGCCTTGACCTGCAAGATTTTTATCCTGGCAAAACCACGGACAGAGAATTAGCGTAGAAGATTAAAGAAACATATGGTGATGTTGAGAAAGGAATGCGAGGCTACAAGGTAGCCTCTATCCAGAACGACGCAGTGTGCCTATCCTATCAACTAATTGTTGGGAAATTAGTTCGCAAGAACGGGCCCACCCAAGTGACCAGATTCGTAGTTGACCTCACAGGGAAGTGCACGAAGAGTGTATAGATGAATTGAGAAAAGTACCTTGTAAACCAAATAGAGCTTGATTTCAGGGATGCATAGTACCAAGGGTATGAGTTCCATTTCAGTTGGCTTCTCATACTGATCGCATTCATTGCATGGGAAATGTTGGAAGGTGAGACCTTCCCAGACATCGAGTTATTTGAACGTTTAGCTACAAAGTTCAGTACCCTGTGGTACTCGAACAACATGAACAAGCAATGGAATTCAAATGCCATGTTTCATACTTATTACAACCAATTGAAGCTATCCATCCAAGCCAAACCGCACATGACCCCGAATACTCTCCACAAGTTTCGGCCTTTGATGAAATTCAATGCGGACTGCCATTTTATTTAAATCCTAGAGCACGTCGATTCTCATAAGAAACAGCTCCAGTCATACTATAAGTTGATAGAAGAAGACCTCGAAGAGATCACCAAGGAATGGTCGACAGACCTCCTCATTCCAACAAACCCCGCAGAACTCTCTGACATCGAGAGCCCAGAAATTGTGCTGGATACACCAGGCCTGCGCAAGACCAAGAAGGCTGAAGAGGTTCACGATGTAGAAAAATCCTCGATAAGGACTTCTTCCATTTCACCAGATGAATGGGGTGATGGCGAAGAGGTAGAAGGGACAAACATGCAACAGAAGAAAGGCGAGGGAACATCGCATAGAGACGAGGAGGACCCCTCTAAGAAAAGAAAGGTTTCCCCTCATAAATCGTCATCACGGAAGAAAGTAAAAGAAAGCCAGACTAAGTTCCAGATTTTCCTCTCTCCCGATGACTTCAATTTCATCATCGTTGCCCTGAATGATGCTTCGCAGGAGATACAAGAAAAGTAGGAGGCTAAGCAGGAGGAAATGTATAGCCATATTGAGGCTGAGCTCCGAGGGGTGCAACAGGCACTTCTATCCAGCCGCGTAGTCTCCACTATGCCTTTATCAGCAGGAACAATGAAAATGGGGGATGAGCCAGCTCAACTCAACCGAATCGCCGACTCAGTCGAATCTCGCCTTCGACGAGCTTAGGAAGAAACAACGCAAGCCACTCAGGATTTAACACAGGTACAGGGAGTTCTTATGGAGCAGTGCAACAGTTTAGAATGAGAAAATATTGCTCTCTAAGCAAAATTGGATACAGAGAAAGCAGAGCTACAACAAAGCAAAGAACACTTGCTCGTAGAGAAACTAGAGATAAAGGAATTGGTCAATAGAGCACTTCGCTCCGTGACAGTCATCGAAGTCCAAACAGAGGAATGGGTTCCACAGTAGGTGGCACAACTTGAAGAAGTAATCCAGAAACTCCAGTAGCACATCACGGATCTAGAGTTCCGCACCGTACCCGAGACCCCTCAGGAGATAAGAGACCAACGAGAAGAAATTTCTCGTAGTCCATTAGACAGATTAAAATATATTTCCTTGGACTGCAAGAAAATAAGTAACCAGAGAGCCCAGACATATGAAAACCTTACAGAGAGTCCCGAATTACAGGCACTGGAATCGCAGCTACAGGAAGAAAAACAACATGGAGATACACTACAAGTGCAACTGAAATCCTTGTCTACAATAGATGTCTTCGATGATCTACACCAAGCTGCATATCCCTGCAGATCCCCCTTTATCTGACCCACCTTTGCATACCGAAGCTGAAACTTCCTCTAATTCCCATAATGTTCAGCCCCATAACTTTCAGCGTGACCTATGCCTTCCATGGGTGGATGTGATCAATTTTGATGGCTCAAATCCCACTAGTTGGGTCACTCAAATGGAACATTATTTATTTTTGTATGACATTACAGATGACTTGGCCAAACTCCGATATGGTGTTCTCCATCTAGATCAAGAACGTTGGAAATGGTGGCAATGGAGAAAAACTGCCTATCAAGGGTATGTTGCTTGGACACACTTTGTGGCAGAGCTTTATGAATTATTTGACACTGACACCAGCCATTTAGGTTGTTTGACAAAGTTGAAACAATCTGGCAGAGTGGAAGACTTTATAGATTCTTTTGAGTGACTGGATTTTCGTACAGAGGGCATGTGTGATTCTTTTTTCTGAGAATGTTTTATCAGTGGCCTCAAGGATGAGATTTGTGCCCATGTCCTCATGGCTCGGCCTCAGAGTTGGGTGGAGGATACTAAATTAGCTAAGGAAGAACAATAGGTTGTCTCTTCTCAAAACCGAAAACCCTCCTTTATTCCTCGCACTAAACCTGTAAATCCCACTGCTCCTTCTACTCCACTAAAGATCCAAAAATTGACCAGGGCCGAAATGGCTAAACGCCAACTCAAAGGCCTTTGTTATAATTGTGATGACAAATATTTTCCGGGACACAAGTGTAAAGAACAAAATATTGTTATGGCCATCTCGGAGGATGTTTCAGAAGAGGATGTTGAAGCTCCCCTTGTATCTGAGTCACCTGAAACCATTGACATTTCCCCTCCCTCAGACCCTCCCGAAGTAGAACCGGTCATTTCCATAAATTCTCTCACTGGCTTATCTGCTCCCCAAACCCTCAAACTAATTGGCTACATTAAGCATAGGAAGGTCATCATTTTTGTTTATAGTGGAAGCCCCCATAATTTTATTCATCGCCACATTGCCCAAGAAACTAATTTCTATATCCGTGTAGTCAATAATTTCCAAATCATGATTGCCAATGTCGGGTCCATGAAATGTGGAGGGCATTGTGAAAATGTGCGTGCCCAAATTGGTGACTATCACCTCAAATCTCATATGTTTGCTATCGACATGGGTGGTTGTGACATTGTGTTGGGTGCAGACTGGCTAAGGATTTTGGGTCCCATTCGCATGGATTTTAAGGAATTAACCATGTAATTCGACCAGGAGGGCCGACAATATAAGTTCCAAGGCATCACCGCCGGTTCCCATGCGATCATTAGTTCCCATTGCACGAAAAAGATGCTAAAAAAAGGTCATTTAGGTGTTATTTCCCAACTCCATGCCATACAAGCAAATGAGACACCCTCTGTTCTGCAGGACCTCGAGCTAAACATCAAGTGGTTTTTTCCACTCCCCAGGGACTACCTCCTTCCCGTGGTGTTCATGATCATTCCATTCCCCTTGTCCCAGGAAGCCTTCCTCCCAATATCTGCCTCTATCGTCACCCTTTTTCCCAAAAAAATGAAATTGAGAAAATGGTTCAAGAATTGCTTAACGCAGGGGTTATCCGCTCTAGTACGAGCCCCTACTCTTCTCCTGTGGTTATGGTCATGAAGAAAGAAGGTTCTTGGCGCATGTGTCCTGATTTACACACCCTCAACAAACTCACCATTAAATACAAATTTCCCATTCCTGTCATTAATGACCTCTTGGATGAATTAAGTGGCGCCCAGTTCTTTACTAAACTTGATCTTCGTTCTAGCTACCACCAGATTCGTATGAAAGAGGAAAACATTTCTAAGACTGCCTTTAGAACTCATGAGGGCCACTATGAGTTTTTGGTCATGCCCTTTGGTTTATGTAATGATCCCTCCACTTTCCAAAGCCTCATGAATCATGTCTTCCGTCCTTTTCTCCGTCATTTTGTCTTAGTTTTATTTGATGATATCCTCATCTATAGAAAAACCTGGACAGACCATCTTGCTCATGTGGATCGAGTTCTCCATCTACTCTCTGAGTACTAACTTTTGCTGAAACAATCTAAATGTGCTTTTGGTGCCTCATAAGTCGAATACTTGGGTCATATTGTTGGAAAGCACAACGTCAGGGTGGATCCTAAATATATTGAAGCTATGCAAGATTGGCCTCACCCAAAGACTCTCAAAATCTTGTGTGGATTTTTGGGCTTAACAGGTTATTATCACAAGTTTTTTAAGAACTATGGAAAAATTACAACTCCTCTCACTGCACTCCTTAAAAAGAATTCTTTCACCTGGACTCCAACAACTGCTCAGGATTTTCAAACCTTGAAGATGGCCATGTGCACCACTCCAGTCCTGGTACTTCCTGATTTCACAAAGAATTTTTTCCTGGAATGTGGTGCTTCAGGAAAAGAATTGGCGTTGTCCTTATGCAAGAGGGTCGGCATTTGGCCCTTACCAACAAACAACTGTCTGAACAAAATTTGGGCAAATCAATCTATGAAAAGGAAATGTTGGATATTTTGCATGCTATTGATCTTTGGCACCCTTATCTATTGGGGTAACGCTTCCAAATTAAGACAGATCATCAAAGCCTCAAGTATTTTCTGGAACAACGCATTTCCTCCCCATACCAACTAAAATGGGTGATTAAGCTCTTTGTATATGATTATGAGATCATTTACAAGAAAGGCAAAGACAATGTCGTTGCAGATGCACTTTCCTAAGAATATGAAGATGAAGGGTCCCTTTTTTCTCTCTCCTTCATTGCACCAGATTGGCTCCAAGCCATTCACCAGGAATGGCTACACAATCCCAAAAGTTCTCATCTGATACAACAATTGCAATCCAATTCTCCAGTTTCCCTAGGGTACTATTGGCTCCATGATGAGATTCGATACAAAGGCAATTTGTATTTAAGTAAACAATCAAAACTTAAGTCCATGGTACTTTCTAAGCTTCATGCTACACCCATAGCTAGGCACTTAGGGTTTAACAAAACCTATGACAGGGTCAAACGTTCTTTTTTCTGGGAGGGTATGAAACAAGGCGTTCGTAATTTTGTGGCTGAATGTGATGTGTGTCAACGCAACAAGGGTGAAACAGTAAAATCTCCTGGCACACTACAACCTCTTCCGATTCCACCTGCTATTTGGAGGGATATCTCTATGGATTTTATTGTAGGCTTACCTAAATCAGGCAATAAATCAGTCATCATGGTGGTCGTTGATCTCCTTTCCAAGTATGCTCATTTCTATGCTCTTCAACACCCATTTAAAATATCCACTGTGGCTCAACTTTTCATGGATCAAGTCTTCAAGCTTCATGGCATGCCAGATTCTATTGTTTCTGATCGTGACCCAACTTTCACCAACAATTTTTGGCAATAACTGTTCAAGATACAAAGCACCCAATTGCATCTCAACACAACTTATCATCCCTAGACTGATGGTCATACTGAATTTGTCAACAAGTGTTTGGAAACATATTTGAGGTGTTTTGCATCAGAAAAGAAAAATCAATGGGCTCAATGGTTGCCACTAGCTGAATGGTGGCACACCACGTCATACCATACAACTACCCACATGACTCCTTTTGAAGCAGTATATGGACAAAATCCACCTTTAGTTCTCTCATATTTACCAGGTGTCTCGAAGGTCCAGGCGGTGGATGAAAATCTTACAGTTTGAGAGACTACTCTCTGTACCCTCAAAGAGAATTTGGTCATGGTGCATAATCGCATGAAGCAACAAGCAGATCAAGGTCGCTCTGAACGTCAATTTACAGAAGGGGAGCAGGTGTTTCTTTGACTGCAACCTTACAAGCAAAATTCCTTCAAGGCTCACCATTGTCAGAAACTGACACCCAAATTTTATGGTCCTTATATATTATCAAGTGTGTGGGACAGGTGTCCTATTAGTTAGCTTTGCCCAGTCATTCTAAGCTACATCCTGTTTTTCATGTTTCCTGCTTAAAGAAGGTGATTGGAACTAAGTTCCAAACTCAAACCAATCTTCCCAAGTTGGACGAAGAAGGCTCCATTTGGCCACAACCAGAAACAGTTTTGGACCAACGTGAGTGTCGCCTGCATCAACGAACCATCAAGGAAGTCTTAGTCCAATGGAAAGATACAACCCCAACAGATGCCACTTGGGAACCAACTACCATTTTGCAACAATTTCCACATCTCAAGCCTTGAGGACAAGGATTTTTTTAAGGGGGAGGACATGTTAGGGACCTAACCCCTCACATAGGTAGAATAATATATTTCGATGTAATAAAGGTCAATATTAATAAGGACTAGCAAGCATGGCGATATAAGTCGATTGTAAGAAGACATAATAGAAGCTTCCGCTTCTAGAAGGATCTTCCTCTAGATAGTTCTTTTGATAGACATATTTAGTATAAATAGGAGTTGAGGGTATGAGAACTGTTGTCTTGGATATTATTGTAATAGAGATTTTCTCAACTGGAGGTTGCCCCCTCGGAGAGGCAAGTGAACATTTCTCTCAGAATCAAAGTGCTCTCTTTGGTGTTATTCTGATATCTTTTCCGTATTATTGTGGTGTTGTTATGGTTATATTGTTGTTTATCTGCCATTGCTAGTATTTTATTTCTGTTCTGCATACTTTTTATATTTGGAATATTACACCGACAATGTGCGAACGACATTCCATGATTTTGAAATTAACACTTGGAAGGGATAATATAACCCTCCGCAAATCTTGGTTTAATGCATATTAATGGGAGATCTCCTCGAGCCTTTCGCTCATCAATGGAAATCTATACGGTTCTTGCATGATGAGTTGTTAGGATTAAAGCTTACTAATTGCATATTTAGAAATAAGACCTTATATATATATATATGTTTTTATAAACATTTTTTTATTATAAACAAATGCGAAGGTGACGAAGACGGGGAAGAGCAAGTAAGGAATGGCCAAGTATGAAAAGTGGTTGGATGGGCTTCAAAATAAGGTTACAGAGGATACTAAGGAGAGGTGAGTGTCCGACGGTTAAATTTTATGTCTCAGAATTTTTGACTACAAAACGTGTAAAACAGAAGAGGGCATGATGGGGCAGATCAATGACCGATTTGTATATTTGTGGAATTCCGGGAAAGTGGCTTAGTATGGAATAGGGAAACGGTTGGTCAGACTCGTTTTCAGAATTAAGGATTGAAGATTTCATGAACGGGCCAACCCGAGGGCCGACGATGTGCGAACGACATTCCATGATGTTTGAAATTAACACTCGGAAGGGATAATATAACCCTCCGAAAATCTTGGTTTAATGTGTATTAATCTGAGATCTCCTCAAATCTTGGTTTAGCATTAAATATTGCTAATTGCATACATAGAAATAAGACCTTATATATATATATATATATGTTTTTATAAAAAATATTTTTTATTATAAATAAGATTCTTTTATATATACATAAGTATGAACAACGGTCAGATGGGATTGAAAGTAGGGTTGCAAGGGATACGGAGGAGAGGTGAGCACCCGACAGTCAAATTATATCT
>SNQJ01S0047951.1:7789-20715 GCA_010110895.2 Picea sitchensis
ATTTTTTACGCTTTATGGATACCACCCACTATCCATCACTTCTTCTCTAAAAGAAAAATATATGGTTCAAGTAGTGGAAGATCACATCGAGCATCAACAACAAGTTCTCCAACTCTTAAAGGACAACCTGACAATGGCACCAAGTCGCATGAAACAGAAAGCATACCAACATCCTAGTGAAAGAAGTTTTCAAGTAGGGTATTAGCTATTTTTAAGAATAAAACCATACAAACATATGTCCTTCAAGCAAGCTAAGAAGGATAATAAATTATCACTGAAGTAATATGGCCCTTATAAAGTGTTGCAAAATATTGGTACTATGACATACAAATTGGAGCTTCTTGTATCTTCACGAGTACACCCTGATTTCCATGTTTCATGCTTAAACAAGTTTATAGGTGACAAGATCCTAGTTCAAAATATATTTCCATAAATTTATGAGGAAAGAAAAATGATATTGGATCCTGAAGCTATCATTCACACAATAATTCTACAGCTGAGGAATATATAAATTTTAGGGTATCTCATTAAGTGGAAGAAACTACCAGTTGACGATTCCATGTGGGAATATGAGTATTTTATATAGAATCATCTAGAACTACTAAAGTCTTGAGGAAAAAACTTTTCTTAAGGGGAGGGACATGTTAAGCCCTAATTCGTGGAACATTACCTCTTAATTGGGGTAAATTAGATTAGTATTGTTATTTTATTTATGTCATCTTGGGTCAATTAGTTGTAATTGTACCTCCTAGTCTCCTATATATACCAAGTAGGCCTTTTCATTTGGAATCATCTTGTATTTGTGAATTCATATGATGTAAAAGGAGGTTTCCCCCTAAAGAGGATTATTATATGAATTTCTCTCTTTGTCAAGGCGTTTAGTACTTATTTTGAGTTTTTTATTCTATTTTGATATTTGGTTCTTAATAGAGTGGGGAAAAGAGTGAGAAAGGAAAGGAAGGAGAGAGTGAGAGAGGGGCATATTTGAGGGGTGGGGGGGTTTGAGAGAAGGGGATAGATGGACTGAGAGAGAGAGGGAGGGAGGGACAGAAGGAGGGATAGAGTGAGAGAGGGGAATACTAAGTGTTGGGGAGAGAGAATGAAAGGGACATAGTAGGAGAGAGCGTTGGAAATACCATAGGGGGGAAGTTAAAGAGACGGGAGGAGGATATATATATATATATATATATAGTGAGAGAGAGAGATGGGTAAATGGGTGGAGAGAGATATAGGAAATATTAATAAGGTAGGTAGAGAGAGAGAGAGAGAGAGAAATAAGGAGAGAGATAAAGAGTTCTACATGGGGAGAGAGGGGTGAAGAGAGAGTGGGTGGTAGTGAGAGTGAGCGTGAGAGTGAGGAGAGAGAGAGAGGGAGAGATAGTGGGAGTGAGGGTGAGGAGAGAGAGGGGGAGAGAGAGACAGAGGGAGAGAGAGAGAGGATTATATTGGCATAGAGAGAGAAGGGTAGAGTGAGGTAGGGAGGGAGAGAGAGACAAAGAGTTAGAGAGAGGGAGAGAGAGGTAAATAGAGATGGGGGAGAGAGAGAGAGAGAAAAAATAGGAACATGGGGAAATATATGGGAAGGAGTGATGGAGAGAGGTTAAGTAAGCGAGAGAAGAGAGGGAGATAGAAGGGGGGAGAAGGAGGGAGAACTAAAGTTGTAGAGAGAGATATAGAGAGAAGAAGGGATCGAGAGAGTGGGAGAGAGGGAGTTAGAGAGATAGAGAAGGAATGGAATAGAGAGTGGGGAGGAAGGATATGGACAAAGGGAGAGGTGAAGAAAGAGAGGGAGTTACAGAGATAGATAAAGGAATGGAAGAGAGAGTGGGAGGAAATATACAGAGAGGGGGGGTAAGAGAGGGAGAGTGAGGTAATGGTGAGAGGGGTGAGAGAGAGAGAGAGATAGGAAATGGGGGATAAATATTTAGGGGAGAAAAGGGGTATATTTAGGAGAGATATATGGGTGCGAATGAGAAGGAGAGAGAGAGAGAGATCGAGGAAAAAGGATGGGGAGAGATCGAGTTAGAAATAGGGTGTGAGAGAGAGAAGTGGGGGGAGAGAAAGAGGGATTGTGGTGAGAAAGGGAGAGGGAGAAAGTGAGAGAGAGTGATGGGGTAAGGGAGGAAGAGAGGAGAAGAGAGAGAAGGTAGGAGTGAGGAAGAGGAAATGAGGAGGGAGAGAGGGAAGGGGATGGGGGAGATATAGAGAGAGACATAGAGAGATATTCAATGTGGGAGAAATAATACCTAACTCGCTACTTCTATGTCTATTTTTAGTAAAATATATAAATATATTGTTCATGACTCACATAATTGAATTATTCAAGGAATCACATAATAGATTCTTTGCAACTATTTCCCTTTTCTTTATAGAGTTATATTCTTCTAGATTATATCTTTCCCCATTTCATAGAGTCAAAGTGTTCTTATGGAAAATAATCTAAAGACAATCATTAAAATTGTAGCAAAAAAAATAAAGAGTCATGGGTAGCTCAAACTATGAAATAGGGAAAGATGGAAAACAAATCCAACAAGGATAAGAGAAATATAGAATATTTCACCACTTTATTAATGAAAACTCTTGAGGCAGGGAAACAGCATACCATGGACACTATTATGGAAGGGATCCTCTCCTATTCACTTGCCTCTTTGAAGGGAAAATTTCTAATGATATACAACTCCAAATACAATACTTATCAATGTATCTCATTACATTTCTTGAGAGGAAAATTTCACAGATTTGGGTGAAGGGGACCCCGCTGCATTTGATTGTTGATAGCGGAATCTAGAAGAACTTCATCTCAACAAAGTTCATCAAATAGTTGGGATTGTTGACAACACCAAACTCCCAACCATACAACATCGGGTGGCTTTGCTAGGGATGGGATCTTCATGTAAGTCAACAGTGTTGATTGCCATACGACATCCAACCCTTAAAGGATAAGGTATTATGTGATGTTTCCCCATTATATGTCAGTGATGTTCTTTTGGGCCATCCATATATGTATAAGCGACATGTTATTTATGAGTCTTGACCTCGTAGTTTCATTGTTACTCTAGGTGGTCATCTCTACATGATACCAGAGGTAGTTTTGACTATTGTCCCACCTAAAAAGTGCCACAAGTTAGTATCGCATACTAAAAAATTCATCTTTTTCACAATATTTTCAAAATGTGAACATAAGGACACTACAACCACTACAACCTTGGTCCAAGCACCTTCTACCCAACAAAAGAAAGTCGTCAAGATTGCAATAAAGCAAAAATATTCCTTCTACACAAAATCATCTCACGTAGCATTACTTGTTAAAAAGGTCTATCCCTTCCATCAATAGGTTCGTGGTATCCTTCATAAAGCTAAGCAATACAACTTCTCCAACAAGGGAAGTAACTAATCAAGATGCATAATCAACAAATGCTTTTCCCTCTACCCCGAGAACTCAATGAAATGGAGACAATTTCTTCCTAAGGATGGAGGATTGATCGATGTGGATATCAGTGTCCACCCACCTATTCCAAATGACTCAAAATAGACTTATGATAATTCACTATTTTTAGCAGGTTTTCAATTCCTAAATTTCTGGGTCCATTTTGAGGGCCTAAATGAATTTTTTTCAGGATCAAGCACCTCAATGATAGAAAAAGGCTCTAAGTGAGCCCTCAAATTGAATATAATCGATGATACCTTTTCATAGAGATATTGTGCTCCACAAACAGATATCATATGCCAAAGTTATTCCCTCGGGAATTTAATACACCAAACTACCCCAAATGGGGTCCACAAAACATTGGGTGTGCAATAATGACATCCGAGGACAAGGGGGAACACACCTTACCTTCCTTAGAAAGCATGATAGAGAGTTTAGATGCATTTGGTAAAGGGAGAGGAAACTTAGGAGCATTCCTAAGAAGTGAAATTGTCTTCCTCAACAACAAGGGTGCGCTAGAGAGGTTGCATTACCCCATCGGCAGACTCACAAAGAGAACATAAGGAAAAGGGTCTGCACCCAAGGATGGGGTGTGTCGGTCCAAGAGACAATTGGTTAATGGGTGCATGGACTTTGTGTGCATGGTCAAACTAGTGATTGGTGGCCAAAATGATGGATAATTTTTCCCACATCCTTAAATTCCTACCGATAATAACATGTGCGTCTTCATGAAGCGACCAATTTGGAGGCACCTTGTATTTCAATGTACAATTTATTTTTTCTATACCCGTATTTGAAGGATAGATAGATGCATATGCACTAGAAAAATGGTTAAATATTTTAGAATGTTATTTCTTTGTTCATATTTTCTCCGATAGGGAAAATATTACCTTCACACTCGTTAAGGCTCTTCCCCATGTCAAACATTGATGGGAAAATTACTGGGAGCAAATTTCCACAGAGGATTCTCGAATATATGGGGTCAATCCCACTTGGGATTTTTTGTTGTTGTGTTTAAGGAACAATATTACCCTGTTGGAAACTATGATGGCCAATACATGAGATGGACCAAACTGCGGCAAGAAAGGGGCTAAGTAGTGTGAGGTTTCACTAATACCTTACATACCTTGGGAAACAAGATAAGTATCAAATACTTCGAGCGACATTTGGTTTTTAAATACCATGGGGATCTACACAGCTACATCCAAACTGAAATGGATTTTCTAGACATCTCATCACTGTGTGTTTCTTATCAATATGTTGTTAAAATCGAGAAGAAATTTAAGCACCAGAGCAAGTGGGATTTTGGGTCTACAAATCCACAACAACCAAAGTATGGTAAAGACGACCCTAACAACGAGCCTTCATGAAACCATGCCAAGCCACACGAAAATAAGGGTAAGAAAAATACAAAGAAGGACATTGGAAAATGGTGCAAATTTCATAATTTCCCTTGGAAAAACACCAATGAATGTTGTTCAAAAAAGTCATTGGTGGTCAAGATCAAATACGAGGATTCAAACCCTAATTCATAATTTGATTCAGAAAATACTAGTAGAAGACAAATCATCGACACAAACCCCACTGCTACTATTGTGAAATAATAGACCCTGAAGAGGGGGACTGCCTTTTTCATTCATAGATGTGAGTGAATGGGACCCCACTACATTTTATTGTTGATAGCAGAAGCCAAATGAACCTAATCCTAGCAGATATCATCATACAATTGGGATTGTCGACAACACCACATCTACAACCATACAACATCGGGTGTCTTCGCCAGGGATGAGATATTTGTGTCATCCAACAATGTTGATTGTCATACGGAATCCATCCCTTCAAGGATGAGGTATTATGTAATGTTGCCCCATTATATTTCTGTGATGTTCATTTGGACCACGAAATTATGTGGAAGCACCATGCTATTTATGAGTCTCAACCTCATAGTTTCATTGTTACTCTGGGGATTCATCTCTAGAAGATACCAGAGGTAGTTACGACTATTTTCTCACATAAACAATGTTTCAAGGTAGTATCTCATACAAAAAAAATCAACTTCCACACAATTTGTTTAAAAGGTGAATAGAAGGACACTACAACCAGTGCGACCTCGGTCCAAGCACCTTCTATCCAGCAGAAGAAGATCGACAAGATTGAAGAAAAGAACAAAGATTCATTATGAACATATTCATCTCAATTAGCTCAAATCATTAAAAAGGTCCAAATTTTACAGCCACATTCGTCAACAAGCTAAGTAGTGCAACTTCTCCAGCAAGGCAATCAACTCATCAAGATGCAGATTCAACAAACGCTTTTCCTTCTCCCTTGGGAACTCAATGCAATGGAGACCATTTCTTACCAAGGAGGGAGGATTGATCCAAGTGGATATCGGTGGCCACCCACCTATTCCAACTCGCTCAAAACAATCTTATGGCAATTCACTATTTTTAGCAGGTGTTTGGTTCCTAAACTTTCGGGGCCATTTTGAGGGCCTAAATGAAGTTTTTTGGGATAAATCACCTCAATAATAGTAAAAATCTCAAATTGATCCCCAAAAAATGAATCTACTCAACGATACCTTTCCGAGCTATCGTGTGCCCCAAACATGCATCGGGAAGTTGATACACCAAATGACCCAAAACAGGGTTCACAAAACTGATGGTTTTTCATCTTCGAGAGTTAGGTTTCTGGATTTTATTTATGTCAAAAATACCTTTAGAGCCTTATTTTAATAATATTCCTACGAATGTGAGTAGCTACCACATCTCTTCTCAAAGATATGTTGCCACCATTCTAGCGAGTCTTTCACTATGTATTTCTATAGTTTTGTACATTTCACTCATTAATAGAAATTGTGTATTACTGTATATCTCTACCTCTTGTTATATATCCGATATATATCTATTATATTATTGGATATCTTGCAATATCGATGTATATTTATGTATTATATCTTCGCTCTCATTTTGTGCTGAAAATCATCTGAATCACTTATACATGGTGAATGGTCATATGACCCTGAGCTAGAACGAATCGTGGAAGAATACAAAGGAAATATTGGTTCAATTGTACCATTTCTTATGAACATAAATAAAAAGTATGTTGACACTCCATTGAGTGCATTGGGATGGATTGGAGATGAGGGAAATATCCCAACCAACCATCCCCCTTCACCTTCCAACTAGACACAACCTGTTTTCTTGTTGTCTGAGTGCAAGGTACTCTTGCCAAAAAGGTGCCTTGAGGAGGTTCCTTGATGAAAACTATTGAGGACATAGTCGGTGATTTAATGTATTGGAGAAACGAAGATTTGTGGATGTGATGAGATTGTATATAGAAATGGATGTTTGAATATGAAGATGTGAGTTATTCAGATATAGGCATGACCATTGGCTCAACTACCCAATCAGCCAAAGACACAAGGGGATCCAATACATGGACGCATGGGAAGATGGACCAAAGTATGGAAGCAACATGAAGTCAAAGAGTAGAGACACTTCGTAGACTCATGAGGCTTATTAAGGGGATTTTTCCTTAATGACAACAGTTGAGGAAGAAGGAGTTGTTGAGAGGTGATGAGATCTGTAGATGAGAAGAGATGCCATAGAATTGGATAGATGTTTTCAAGGATGACAACAACTTGGAGTGGGGGAGGATGAAAGGTCTCCCATGAGACGCACTGAGCGCTCTCACTGCTTGGAAAGATTGAGCGAAGGATGGATGAAGAGCTCAAGGAAGGAAGTGATAGTTTCAATGCAGAGTCAACGGCTCGACTCTGATAGTTTCAAATTAGAAAAAACCCGTGACCGGCGGTGCTAACCAGTACTATATGCTTCTCTCACCTGCCGCGTGCTGAACGGACAAGTCGCTCGCCCTGGCTTCCGCTTTGGATTTCTGTGAATTTACTACGGTTTAGTCGATCTGAGGAAATAAGATCTGGTCCAGGCGGCTTAAAGACAGTCTGATCGGCAGAAGGTACTGGAGATTTAGTGCCGACGTCCGTTTTCAGGATTGGGAGACCATGATTGATCCGGAGGCAGGCGAACGATGTTTGTGATTTCGGGGTTGAAGAAATCGGCAGAGCCACGATGGTGGCACTGTCGTCGACTTTACTGTGTTGTTGATGCTTTGCACCGGGCTGACATACACAGTGGCCGTGCAAAGTATTGTGAACCGATCATTGATCCCAACGTTGCTCTTATACAAGGACCTGCTGTCGGCAAGCCCCGGCCACCGTCGTGTCATTAACCAGACGACTACGCTGTTATCCTACGCTGTTTATCACGATTATGATTAGATAGGTGCCCACAAGCTCCCTCTTCCTCCTCATCACACCCATTTCCTTGGCACGTGAACATGTCATGTCGCGACTATGATTCTCAGTTGAGCGATGGAGATGCAGAGTTCAATTTACTTGCATATAACCAGAAGTGGAAGCGGTGTCCCAACCGCAAACGCATGATTGAATGCTCTGATGGTTGCATGCACAATGCTTGCAGGTATATATTTCCTTTCCTCGAGTTTTGTTCATTCAAATAATTTTGGTGGTTTTTTTCTTATAATTCCTTTTTAATATTTTAGATATGATATCCAATAATGAATTGAATTATGTATGAAATTCTAAAAAATATTATAAATTTATTTATTTATTATAATGTTTTTTAATTCTATATAATTAATATTTTAATAATAAATTTTGTGTATTTTGAGCTGTGGTTGTAAATTTTTCTTTAAATGCATGGAAAAATGGGTCCAATAAATATTGTTGTTACAACCAAGATGAAAGATTATCATGTCAATGATAAAGTTGAGCATAATGATGAAGATGACGATATTTATGAGGATGAACACTATAAAGATGATACCATGGAAAGTAATGACTACCCATAAATACCAATTTGATGATAACATGGAAGATAACTAGTAGAAGTGAATATCATTATGAACTATATTTGATGGGTGTTTTACTTAGACATTATATATAAAATACAATTAAACTTTTAGAGTATTAATAGTAATAACTTGTTTTTTATATTTTAATAATATTTAATATTTATAACTTGTGACTCAAATCACAATCACAGATTGTGTAAAGTAATGAGTAGTGATGATGATGGGTTATTTTATATATTTTATTAATATTAAAAAAATAGAATTTATTAATAAATAAGTAATATAAGATTAAAATATATAATAATAAATTTTTAAATTTCATCTATGTATATAAATAATAGAAAGTTAAATTAAAATAATTTCATATACTGATTTTTTTTTTTAAAATAGAACTTGAATAAGTTCTCTGGGTGTAGAACAATTTATGATTGAGTATAATTTGGATAAGCTCAAAGGTGTAGAATAGTTTGTGATGGAGTGTGTTATCAAGGCACTTTGTTATGTGTAGTTATGTGTAGTGTTAGCATCCGCAATAGGATAACATGAGACAAACTGTGAGACATGTACATGTCCAACTAGTTGTTGATTTCCCCACTCAAAAAAAAGATGAATATTATAATTTAGTAAGTACTAAAAAAGAAAATATTTTAAGGAAAGAAAATCTATTACACCATACTAATAAGGGGATGATTAATCTTTCCAAATAATTATAAACAATTATCTCTATATATATATGAAATTATTTTTAAATGGTAAATATTTTAACAAAATCAATAATTTAAAATGTACTCTTTTAGATAAATATAGTTAGAAGTGATATAATAAATAAATTTTTTTCATAGTAATGGTAGGTTTTTACATAAAAAGATTATAGACCTAAGGAGTTGGGAATTTCACACTTACTATTACTATTATAATGAAAAATCATCCCTCTAGCACAATAATAGACTCCACTTGTTGGGTGTGCATCCAATTTGCATACATCCATCAAGCACATATCCATTGGACACACTTGTTCGGTGCATCCTTGTTGATCACATTTGGGAAACTTGGGTGCACTTGTTGGGCATATGGCATTTTAGGTGTACCAACATTGGATGTTGGATGGTTGGTAGACATGTGGTACCATTGAGCATAGTCAAAGTTGGCGATGTGGGCACTTAGGTTTGCATACGCTTGGAGGGGATTTCACTATGCCCAAGTAGGAGGAAAGCACAAGGAAAGTCCTATATAAGTCTAGGATACCTCAAAACTACGAAGGCATCATTCAATGATCATTCAACACGAGTGTCAAGGAGTTTTACAATTGTGCTAAGTTATAGTGTGAGCACAATGGATCAATTTGCATCGAGTGAAAATAATAGGAAGACAATACCTATAGGAAGTATACCTATGGTTTCTCCATGGCATAAACTGTGCAAGTTCATTTGGTAGTAAGAAGGAAATATTTCCTTAGAGTCATTGTAGATATGTAGTAGAGTTGTAGGAAGAAGGCTACAACTCCCTTGTTGTATATGTTTAACAATGTTCATATAATAAGTTTAAGTCATCATCCTTTCATGATTCCTATAGATGTGTGTTATAGTCTCTTTACTTGGATGAATTATATGTTCCTTCCAATGTATTGTGTTTGGTAAGTATCTAATAATGGGATAAGGATTGAAGGAATTTGTTAGAAGGCACAGTTCGATATATTCCTACTTTTGAATGAGCTTGGTTGAGTAGGACTTGGACACATTTAACATATTGTAGCTTAAGGGGAAGTTGTGGGAAGAAATTAAAAGATATGTAGTCTAGTTGTAGTAGGAAAATGCTAGCCAATCTATTGTGACTAAGGTAAATAAGTGCTACATGAACTTAGGTGTTGAAATACACTTTGGAGAAACTCGTGTTTGCAAAGAAAATTTTTGGCTATCAAAAATAAATTATGCACTCCTCACCAATTTTAAGGAGACATTTGACTGGAGGGTAATGAGTTGTTTTTAGAAATGTGAGGGCACTTTTAAACTTGTCTAAACATGAATGGGTTGGATATAAGGTTTTTGAATGACTTTGGTAGGTGATCATAGAATGATTTTAAGACGAGATGAAGTAGGATCTTTACACACATAATTGGTAGGTTCTTTGTTGTTTTCATGTAGCAATATTAATTTGTAAGTTCTTTGTTGTTTTTAGTTAGCAGGATTAAAGACCAAAGAATCAACCACTTTGAAAAATGACTATGTTTAGACGAAAACCAATGACATACAAAAATAATGAATAATCCCCTTTTGGACTGCCTCATAGATAGTATGATGGGACTCATGCAAGAAGGTTCACTAAAATAGATAAAATACTTCTCACATGAGAAAAATCAGTGGATAAGTTAATTGAATTTGGTCAAAATCAATCAAGAAAGATGGAATAAGTCACCACCAAGCCCGAGCCTTTGGAAAAAAATATTATTCAAATCGATGATCAACACAAGGGGTGAGTGTAAATATAAAAAGTTTATTCAAAGAAATTTAGTAGTTCCTGTAAGACCTATAATGAAGGTAGAAGATCAAACAATGACTTTTTTGTAGGATGGAAATATTGGTGGATCAGGTAGAAGTATGGTAGTATCCTAAGGATGCATATAATATTAGGAAAAAACATGATCTCACAACATAGAAAAAGTGGGTTGCATGTTTTCTTTGTGGCCATAACCACTATGTAAAAATATCCCCTTGAAAAGTCATATTCTTGGAAATAAAATCAAGAAAAACTAGATTGTAATGTCCACCATCTTAAGTGGGGAACATTACTTGCATAGACTATTTATAATTTAAATATTTTTATTTCTAACTAATTTCCTATAGCTTATCAACTACAAATTATACACAATTTCAACTAGATTCTATTACCTATAATTCTTGGACTTATTTGCGTTGTGTTGGGCACTTGCATGTGTGCATCTCTCTTAGCCGTGATGGTATGTATTTCTAGCCTGTGTTCCCTTCTCTACAACCTCTACACTATGGTCTAAAATGATAAGGAAGATGATAACTAGGTGTCAAATCTTCAGCAATACACTGAGAATAATTTGGCATTACCATGGAGGCTCAATCTGGCATTACCAGTGGATTGCGTAGAATTTCATAGATGAAAAATGAGATATCTTCAATCGAGAAGGATACGGTGTCAAGGGCTCTGAAGTCTATTGGTATCTCATAATAAGAGTCTTAGATCAATCTCTCATAAAAAAAATCACAATACGAGATATTTGTGTGTGTTTTATCTTAAGTCAGACTTCCATCACATCATTGCCCGATTCTATCGGGAATTTAAATATTTTAATGTCCTCGAATTTATCGAAGACACTGATTCACGAAGTGCCCGAGTCCAATTTATGTATGTTAGTTACACCTATGTAAAAAGGGTGCAGTTTCCCTATCAGAATATCGAAGCTTATCTGGAGATGTTGATGGGTCTTGAATTATTAATCCACGAAACCATGCACCAGAATACCCGTGATTATTGATTTGGCTCTGATGAAATCTTCCTATAACGGACAGCAGTCCGAAAGATTCGCTGAATAAAATCAATGGAAATATTAGAGGTTACTGCTGCTGAAATTGAATCATCAAAAAATGCCAAAAGCAAGGAATGTTTATGAGAATTAATTAATGATGCCAAAAGAGGAAATAGAGGAATATCAATTTGTTGGAAATGACACGGCATAAATATGAATTTATCATAATCTATTCAATGCTTTTCAATATGATATTATGATAGGCAATAAACTGAGAATAAATTATATATTCATCAAATGCATCATTATTAAACAATGGAATTTAATAGAACAAACATGAAAGAATACTTGCCTTCACCTTGAGAACATGAAATAATACTTTCCTTCACCTTGAGAGCATGAGCAAGATCATCAGGCTACATGAGGTTACATTATCATGAAACCGGAAAAAAAAATTGCGCTTATGACATACTTTGGACTTAAAAATATATATCTCACCTTTCAGACTTATGCGTTGAATGTCACAGTGAAATTGTTGGGAATTTTAGCGTGCGAAAGACCATCACCCATTAATATATCCTACTTAGGAATAAATTGGGAGGATTGGAGAACTTTTTTCACCTAGTCCGCGGATGGATTTCACTAAATTGTCTCTCCAGATCATACTGCAAGTCAATTTTCATTGTGATAAAGGTACATTCTACAGTAAAATATGAGCTCTATGTGTGATTCTTTGTCTAAATTCAAGATTTGATACCTCTAAAGTTTTGATTAGTGTGATTCTTTGTCTAAATTCAAGATTTGATACCTCTAAAGTTTTGATTAAATTTTGTAAAATTATAATTGAGATGGTTCTATACTAGTAAATGCCGCCATGATCATGGATAAATTTGTTGAAAAGGATAATGTAATGTCCACATTTACTGAAGCTTCGGAGACGTTTCATGGAAAGGAATCTTACAGGACGTGAATCGTGGATCTACCCATGAAGCTCTCGATCCTTGTTACTGGCTGGCAGCCAGGACTTTAGGTGAACCCCACCCACATGGCTGGAAGCAGGGACTTTATGCGAACACCAGCCGATTCAGCAGCATCGTGGATGAGCACCTCCAC
>SNQJ01S0047951.1:29847-55706 GCA_010110895.2 Picea sitchensis
GTGAGAGGCTATGGTATCAGTTCACAGTGATGGTGAAGTGATAGATGATGAAGTAAGTACATAGTTGATCTGCCAAAGAAGGCGATCTACAGGAGAAGGTGACCACAAAATCCATAACCCAACTTCTGACCAAGCTCTCATCACGGGCACAAATTTGAACAGGGGCACACCATTGTTTTGGGTTACCAAGCAATGGGGATCCAAAATGGGATGACCTGAGAGTGCCCAAGAGGATTTGGCGATCTCAGAGTGCCCTACAAGGATCAGTGGGAGAAGCATAGTGCATCCATGGAAGAGGGCACACTCACTTCATCCCAACAAAGAAGAAAACCAGCAAGGGCACAAACCCCATTTGGTGTGCCCTCCCTTCCACCTCAGAAAACTCTAAAGAAATGATTTTCTCCCTGAGAGAGTGGCTAGCTAATGGGATAAGATTTTTCTCAGAGGTGGAAGCATGGAAAACAGAGTAACCAGGAGGCATCCATGAAGGAAGGCGCACTGGTTATTGTTAAGAAAACGTAAAAATTAAATTGTCGTGAATGTAAAATGCAAACTTAGAAAATAAAATAACCAAGACACATAGCTTCAGAAGAAAAGGTGGCAATTCTTTATTTAAGTCCCGGTTCACCTTATATACTGAGGGAACCATTTATTTTACATATATTTAATTCATCATCAAAAGGTGAAGAAGTGTTGTGCTTGGGTGATTGACTTGTGCACCCCATGTGGGCATTCCCCTAGGTGGCCTCCTCAACCCAATTCCTCCATGTTTAGATCTTGAAGCGTCCTCGCTTCCATGAGAAGATGCGGAAACTTGTTGTGAAATACACAAATTGTGATCCACTTTGCCTGAGATGGAGTTTGGCCTTGATGAGCTACAAGATATGAAGTGTAAGTCTGGTTTCTTGTAGAGAGACTCTAAGTGTCTAGTATAGTGTGTTTGGCCAATGGGAGTTGGAAATAAGAAATGTTGTCCATTGGAGGATGAATGGGTCCTTCAAGAGGGAAGGCTCAAACAAATTTAAGTAATTTACATTAATGACATTCTTAGATAAATATAATTTAAAATGTACTCTTTTAGATAAATATAGTTAGAAGTGATATAATAAATAGTTTGTTTTCATAGTAATGGTAGGTTTTTACGTAAAAAGATTAAAGACCTAAGGAGTTGGGAATTTCACACTTACTATTATAATGGACAATAGAAGTAACCTCTCGAAAAAGCATCGGTCTAGAACAATAACATACTCCACTTGTTGGGTGTGCATCCACTTTGCATACATCCATCAAGCGCATATCCATTGGACACACTTGTTCAATGCATCCTTGTTGATCACATTTGGGAAACTTGGGTGCACTTGTTGGGCATGTGGCATTTTAGGTGTACCAACACTGGATGTTGGATGGTTGGTAGACAAGTGGTACCACTGATCATAGTCAAAGTTGGCGATGTGGGCACTTAGGATTGCATAATCTTGCAGGGGATTTCACTATGCTCAAGTAGGAGGAAAGCACAAGGAAAGTCTTATATAAGTCTAGGATACCTCAAAACTACAAAGGCATCATTCAATGATCATTCAACACGAGTGTAAAATGGATCAAATTGCGTCAAGTGAAAATAATAAGAAGACAATACCTATAAGAAGTATCACTATGGTTTCTCCATGGGTTAAACTGTGCAGGTTCGTTTGGTAGTAAGAAGGAAATATTGCCTTAGAGTCATTGTACATATGTAGTAGAGTTGTAGGAAGAAGGCTACAACTCCCTTGTTGTATATGTGTAACAATGTTCATATAATAAGTTTAAGTCCTCATGCTTTGATGATTCTTATAGATGTGTGTTATAGTCTCTTTACTTGGATGAATTATATGTTCCTTCCAATGTATTGTGTTTGGTAAGTATCTAATAATGGGATAAGTATTGAAGGAATTTGTTAAAGACCACAGTTCGATATATTCCTACTTTTGAATGATCTTGGTTGAGTAGGACTTGGACGCATTTAACATATTGTAGCTTAAGGGGAAGTTGTGGGAAGAAATTAAGTCAAGATATGTAGTCAAGGAACATGCTAGCCAATCCATTGTCACTAAGGTAAAGAAGTGTTACATGAACTTAGGTGTCGAAATAGACTTTGGAGAAACTCATGTTTGCAAAGAAAATTTTTCGTAGATTATATAACATCTATGACACGTGGTATCAAAGATAAATTATGCACTCATCACCAATTTTAAGAAGGATACATTTGACTGGAGGGTAGTGATTTTTTTTGGAAATGTGAGGGCACTTGTCAACTTGTCTAAACATGAATGTGTGCGATATAAGGTTTTTGAATGAATTTGGTAGGTGATCATAGAATGATTTTAACACTGGATGAAGTAGGATATTTACACACATAATTGGTAGGTCTCACCTAAAATACGAGCACAACAACACACAGGTAGGATGGGCACCACAACTCCTAACAGGAGAGCGCAACTAGACATCACCTCTCACAGGGTTCCTCAAGTTAAATTTTGACGAGGCGACAAAAGGAAACCTAGGAATGACAGGGATGGGAGGGGTTATCACATATAGTGGTGGAAACATAATCTGGCTGTACGTTGAGAGTTTGGAAAACTCAACCAACAAATCAGCGGAATTTGGAGCCCTGGATCTTGGTCTCGAAATTCTAAGTCGTGAAATGATTACCAACACTATCGTGGAAGGTGACTCTGCCCTAGTCATCAACATAGTGAAGAGACTCCAAAATGGCACCAGAGTGGGCAAGGTATAAAGACATTGGCACTTGGCACACTCCCTACAAAAAATCCAGAAGAATATGAAAATGATTAACACGGTGGAGTTGCGTTGGGTACGCAGGTTATGAAATGGCCTAACAGACAAAATTTCCAATGAGGGAATTAGCAAGGAAGGATCGTAACTGGATACTACCTAGATCAACATCCCGGAAGGACCATTCAGAATCGACTAGATCCAACTAGCGACAAAATATTGTGACAACAACTTAAGCAAGGAAGGCCACATCGAGGAGGGCAGCGAAAGGCCCAATGAAAGGCATGAAGGACCTAGGCAGGATATGACTGTCAAACACTCAAACACCAATCATAATGCAAGATCAGAACATACAACAGGTGAGGGTATGACAACAAGGTCATGTCAAAAATAAGATTATTAGGGAAAGACCATGGGAAAGGATCAACAACAAACAACAGGCAGTGAATTACAAAAGACAAGAGGGCTTGGCATGGACTAGTATTGACCCACCACACCAAAGACCAGGTATGAATATTTTCCTATTAGGATATCAGTGGAGCAGGGACAAGGGTCCGTATAGGGATAATTCCGGAGTCATCATGATCATACGTACCTTGACGGGGAAAAAGGATGGGAAAGTTCACCTCTATGGACAAACCATGATTAGAAGGACGAGCCCGCAACAAGAAATGTTAATAAGAGAAGAAAAAAAAGGAATATATGTAAATAAAAGAGCGCAATTGCAGGAAACACCTTAGACATAAGGGAGGGGAAAGGAGAACCCCTATGTAGATGGAAACATGTTTAGAAATAAGCAAAGGAACTGTCATAGGCCAGAAAGGATGGTGCAAATGAAGTGAATGCACAAAAAAAGAAACCCCCTGGGGAAATTAAATCAAAACAATCCCTGATGGGTTTCAAGGATGGAGTAGGCGATGAAATACATGGAGGGAACCTTTCGTACCCTAGTTGCATCGAAAGCAAAGGAAACCATTACCCATTTGGAAAAGGAAATCAAAGAAAATCCTAAGGGAAAAACATGGGATGCTCTGACTCAGGGAACAAACTGGGTGATTGACCCAGGAGCCACACAACCTAGGGAAGCCCTCTACCACAAAATGATTGAGATGGTGTGGAAAAAAAAGATGCTTATTGGAAAAGTTAGCTCATAAAGGGAGGACGCCAAACAGGATAACATCAAAGAACACACAAAACTGCTGAACGAAATCCTGAGACGCCTCAGCAGTCTCGAAACCCTCACCAAACTACTAAATGAGGTCGATAAGGACTAGAAGGCCAAGATGGAGTGGTTGGCTACTCAATTCCACCTCTAGCTGCGTTATGTACATCACATGGACATCACACCAGTCGACGGGAATGGAGCTCCATCACACATCAGAAAGACTTGTACAGTCTCCCAAAAGGAGGAGAACAAGGGCTAGGCTAATCAAGGAAATAAACACATCATTATCCTCAACTAGTGTCAAGTTAGTTGATTGTCAAGTCAGTCCTATTTTAGTCTCAGCTTTTGTTATCTCTGGTTTTTTTTTTTCATGTTTGTGGTGATTATCTTATCAAACTATGGATATCGTAGGACTTGCATGGTTTCCCATGGTGACATTCTCGTCATACCCTTTTCTTTTTTAGAAAGTGAAACTCGGGAACCTTTTCCCTGGTTTCCTTTTTAGAAGACCAAGGAGTTCCCTTTTTTTGTACCATAACCCTTTTTTAGTAATACAGGCTCTTAAACTCACTTAATGGGGTGAGGAAAATCTTTCTATAACAATGTATTTGAGCTCCCATGTACCTAGCATATATTTGGAGACCCCCTAGAATCCTGAGACAACCCAAGTAAACCATTTGGTTATCTTATTGATATAGTACACCGAGAAAAACACTCAGAGAGATCACTCTCTAGTACGTTAGTAGTTGAATAATGTCCTGAGATATTGGGTCAAGTAATATTGTTGGAACTCGCACGTATATCAGATAGTTGTAGCACCTGACATTCCCTTGTCTGTGAGGACCTTTTCCTAAGCCAAGTAGGAATTCCTACCTTGCAGTGATAATTGGCCAACATGCCACCAAAAAAGGGAACTTCTACAACAAATAATCCCTCAGAGAGTCTTACTTGGTCACTTGATGAAGGTGAAGAAATGTGCAAGGACATAGATTATCTAAAAAAGAAGGAAGTAACAAAAAGTGAACTACAAAGGATGATGGATTCAAATGAAGATGAGATGGAAGAGAGGATGGATACTAAGATGGATGTCTTAAAAGAGGAGATCATGAAAGGCTTGAAAACGTTTCTAATAGAGAGGCCACCTGAAAGTGATAATGTATCCCATGAAATTCATAATGAGGACATGGACCAATAAGGAAGGACGTCAACCTTCCTTAGGAAGAACAAAATATAATACAAGTCATCTGCAATAAGAAAGGTGAGAAGGAGAAGTAATGGTATGAAATTTTTTTGATCATTTTCAGTGTCAACCAGTATTTTATTGTAATAAATCATTCGCCAGTGTAAGTAAATAATGGCGATGCCTATTTTAGTCAATAGTTAGTTGTGTCAGTAAATGTTGCGGGAAATTTCTCTTGTCAATCTGATTGCACAAAGAAATGCAGAAGATTAAAGAGACATTTACCATTTGTAGAAGATCACCTTAATTGTTTATGAATGGATACAATCCTCTAATACATTTGGTGAAGATTTTGGGAATCTTGTGTTAGTTATTCCTCTATGTGTATCATTGATTTTTCATTTTTGCTGAGATGAGTGAGATAGAGGGAAATCTTGTGTTTTTCTTTATACATTAAGTGAGTGTAGATAGAGAGAATTCACACCAAAGGAACTGGTGCACATCTTTGATTTTTCTGCTAAGCATGTGAGCAAGACACATTCTCATTTCTTGAGTAGACAATGTGAAGAATATTCAAGAGAACCTATCTCCATTAGCAACATTTTATTCCTTCCTTATTACACTAATCTCTAAAATCCACTTCCTAATATATGAGCGCATACTTCGCTCAGATATAGTATTGCGTCCTTTAGAAAATCTAAGTTCCCATTGCATAAAATTATCTCACAAGTAGATCAATTCACATCCTTCAGAAAATACGAGTTTCCACTGCAGAAGATGCCCTCACAAGTAGATCAATTGGTATCAAAGAAATTTTTTTCCCTGGGACCAAGAACTTCATCCATGAGATTCAATTTTTCTTTTTGGGATCTTCATACTTATTCTCACGCTTTTTCTCAGAGCCTTCATTTCACCCTTCTCAGGGTTACTCTCACACCCTCCTCAGGGTCTATTCAATGCATGTCAACCATCTCACCTCGACGAGAGGCCTTGAGTGAGGAATCCAACGTACCACAACAACTCCAGTTGTAGACTTGGCATTGTCTGTCCAAGAATTGATTTGAGTCCAACAACAATGACATCAAACGACCATGCAGGTAGACACTAGTTTTCAGTTACCCAATTTTGCACGACAAATGAATGGAGAGACGATCGATTCCTGGATCTGTAGCCTCTCCACTTAATTCAAGACCTCACCTGAGATTGAAGAGGCCACCATATTGCATATAGACAACCTTCAACTATAAATAATTGCACAAAACTGGTGGGAAACACACCTGGAAAGCTCATAATTGATCATCGAGTTCGGTACACCATCTTCCCTGAAAAATTACTGCATTGTGTCATGGAATATGTTTTGATAGGAATTTAGGGAACGCTTCTATCCTCTAGGCTATCTCTAGAATTTTCTCACCAAGTGGTTACAACTCCGTCAAATTTCCAATCAATCAGTCAAGGATACATCGATGTATTCTTCAAGTTGTGCATCTAGATACATGTTAATGAACCAGACAAGGTATTAATAATTAAGCTCAATTATGGTTTATTGTTACCTCTCCAGCGAGAGGTAGATCGTTTTGACAATGCTTCTCTAGAGAATGCTTTCTTACAGGCCTTGGTCGTAGAAATAAAGGTGGCTTCTCACATTCGATATCCTCCAAATCGAATCGAGGATGATAAACCACCTCCTTCTCATTATCAACCTTATCCTTCTTTCTTGTCAGTGACGAAAAATGCAGTTTGGTGTGATTTTCACAAGACCAACTCCCATAACTTTGTCGACTATCAAGCCATTAAAAATAGCCACCCCCATCAGACCTTATTTGTAGATGCCACACCCACTAATTTTCCTAAGTAACCATAAGTCATCTCTCTCACCAACCCCACCGCATTCGACCCATCCCTGGTTCACATGACTACATCAGAACCAGGTCTCCCTAACGTTCCAATATTCACTCACAAATGCCAAATTAAAAATGAACTCGCCAGTCTCATTATGGACAATGGCAGTCAAAAGAATCTGATATCGCAAGACTTATTCCAACATCTGCAACTCCCCACCACCCCACACCTCAATCCATATTAACTTGGCTGGGTATAGAAGGATGGTCCTCGCATTACTATTGCTTGGTGTTGTGCCATAACTTTCACCATTAGTCCTTGTCGTGACACTTTCATCTGCAACGTGTCACTATTAGATTGTGTTGATATCCTTCTTAGTTTTCCTTACCAATAATACCAACAAGCGGTGTATCATGCTAAGACTCATCAGTACCACCTTAAACAGGTTGGGTGCACCTATGTACTTACTTCATCGTCTATCACTTCACCACCACTGCGAACCGATACAATATCCACCCACCATGTTATCAATACCAAAAATGTCTCTTTGTGTTTGACCTGCCATGTTCAGCCTGAGAACCTCACTACTCCGACAACTACTACAATACTCCTTCTACTCCTAGAATTTTCCAATGTCTCACAGTCTCGCTCAAGGATCCCACCCTCTTGAACCCTTTATCCATCCATCGATCTCATTCAAGATGCATCATTACCCAATGCTCCATCATCTCACCCGGTTACCCAAGACTCTATCGAACATCCTCTAGTTACTACTTACCATTCCCATAACCAATAAACATTTAAAGATCGTTATCCCTTACCTTGGATTGCCTCTCAGTTTTTTCTTGGAGGAATGCATAAACAGGGAGGTCACCGAATGACTTACCACTCTGAGACGCTATCCGCATCCAAATTAATTACTGCCACTATGCCAAAGAAGTCCACCTCCTGGTGTTGGATTCTCAAAAGTGGCACCATTACAACATGGCCACTCACTCTTCTACAGACTTATTACCTTTTGAGTTCTGTCTTGGATTTCAATATCAGGTGCCAACAAAGATGCCTCTCATTTTGACTACATCGGGATAAACACATCAACATTAAGAAAAATAGGCTGACCATAGTGCCGTTGATAATTTATTGAAGAAACACACTTCAATTTCATATTCCTTGTAAGTCACACCGGATCATGCCAGGAAATATTATGTTTCATACATGGTCAGTCAACAATGCCAAACTCTAGAGACAGGACAAGTGGATGACAATCGATACAGTGAAGAAAAAGTCCCCCCCATTGGTGGAAGAATCAAGGACTCTTCCTGATCTAAACAGGGAGGAATTGGACCAATAATGAAGGACATAAACCTTCCATAGGCAGCGCACAATAGATTACAAGTCATCCACAACAAGAAAGGTGAGAAGGAGAAGTAATGCTATGATAGTTTTCTTATCGTTGTCAGTATCAGTTGGTCTTTTATTTTAATAAGGAAATCACGATTAGGTAGACAAATGCTGAAGAATAAAGAGGCATTTACCATTTGTAGAAGATCTCCTTGGCTCTTTAAGAATGGATACAATCCTCTACTACATTTGATGAAGTTTTTGGGAATCTTGTGTTAGTTATTCTTCTTTGAGTATCATTGATTTTTTGTTTTTGTTGAGACAAGTGAGATAGAGGGAGATTTGGTGTTTTTGTTTATAGAGTAAGCGAGTCTAGAGAGAGAGAATGCACACCAAAGGAACAAGTATGCATCTCTGATTTTTATTCTGAGCGTGTGAGAAAGTCGCATTCGTAGTTCTTGAGTAGACAATGTGAAGAATAAACAAGAGTGTTTAACTCCATTAGCAACATTTTCTACCTTCCTTATTACAATTTTCTCTCCAAGTCACTTGGTAATATCTGAGCACATTCTTTACTCATATATAGGTCCTTTAGAAAATCTGAGTTTCCATTGTAGAAAACGCTCTCACAAGTAGATCAATTCACATCCTTCAGAAAAAACAAGTTTCCATTGTAGAAGACGCTCTCACAAGTAGATCAAGACATAATGAGGATGAATCAAGACTGGAGAAACTCCAAATTTGGGTTGAAGACCAATCACTTTCGTAATGTCGATATGAGGAATTTTGATTTCAAGGATCCAATCACATGGATACTCCAAATGGAGCAGTTATTTGATCTACATGATGTGCCTCACACACAAAAGGTACGAGTTTCATCCTTATATTTAGAACCTAATCATTTTGTGTGGTATCGATGGATTTGTTCTGACAAATCACTTGTCACTTGGTTAATTTTCATGGAATAAATCATAGCACACTATGAGGATACATAGAGCTATACCTTCTTCAGCCAATTGAAGAATATCAAGAAAAATGGTTCAGTTGTGGAGCACATTGAGAACTTCTAAATATTGAATATAAAGGTAACACATATTCCAGATGAGAACCTAATTAATTTCTTCATAGGAACATTAAAGGATAACATTCAACATGAGGTTCGCTTTTGGGAACCCAAATCATCGGAGAATGCATTTAGGGTGGTGAGAAATGTTGAAAGTAAAAATATGGCTATGGCTACTATAAGCACCGCCCCTAACATCTATCAAGAGAATAATGTTCCTTATTTTAAACCACCTCAACCTACAAGGTTGACAGCTCAACAATTGGAGAAAAGAAAAGAAAAAAATTTATGCTTTAATTGTGACAACAAATACAACAAGGGACATATGTGTGGTGAGAAGAAATTATTCTACATCAATTGTGAAGAGGAAGGAGAGAAAGAACAAGAACCATCTCAATATGAAGATGTAGAAGATATTTATTCTGAAGATATAACTCCCACCATATCATGCCATGCATTGTCTGGAATTAGGACTCATCAAACCCTCAAGATCAAAGGATATATAAAAAATAAAAAGGTAATATTGCTAATTGATTCTGGTTGTACTCATAATTTCATTCACTGTAAATTAGCCAAAACTCTCAATTGCTTTATATATCCAACACCATAGTTTCAAGTAATGATTTCAAATCGAGGAGTTATCAATTGTTCAGGAAAATTCCATAAGATTAGTCTTACTATGGGGGAATATGTAATGAATAGTCTAATTATTTATATACCCATGGGTGGTTTTGATGTCGTACTAGGGGTCCAATGGTTACAATCACTCAGAACCGTGGATTTCAATTTTCAATAATGTTTCATGAAATTTTCATTGGAAGGAAATGAATTTGAGTTAAGGGATATCACAAGGAAACCTAGTAAGGTCATAGGCTCTAATGGAATGACAACATAATTGAAAAAGGGGCATTAAGGTGTAATTGTACAACTATGCTCACTAGATGTTCAAACATTTAAGCCATCTATTCCTCTATATATCTAAGGGATCACTGATAAGAATTCCAAAGTATTTGAAGATATTTCGAGAGGTATTCCACCCACTCGCGATCATGATCATGCTATTCACTTAATTACTGTGAGTGTTCCCCATAACATCAGGCCTTACAGATACCCTTATGCCTAGAAGAGTGAAATTGAGTGTATGGTTGAAGAAATGTTATAGGATGTCATTATTATACCTAGCCAAAGTTCTTAATCTGTATTGGTGGTTATGGTACTCAAGAAAGAGGGCTCGTGGCATATGTGTCTAGATTATAGAGAGCTCAACAAGATCACCATTAAGGATAAGTTTCCCATTCCTATCATTGATGAATTATTAGATGAACTACATGGAACAATCTACTGCGCAAAGTTGGATCTTTGTTGAAGGTATCATCATATTAGAATGAATAAAGAATATATCCCAAAAAAACATTCAAAACTCATGAATGCCATTATGAATTTTTGGTCACGCCTTTTGTCCTTATGAATGCACCTTCCAAATTCCAAGGGTTGATAAATTCCATTTTCAATCCATTCCTTCAAAAATTTGTGTTAGTAATTCTTGATGATATACTAATCTTTAGAAATTATTGGGAATATCATGTTCGACATGTTGATAGGATGCTACGACTACTAAAGGAGAAACAACTATATGAAAAACCGTCCAAATGTTTCTTTGGGGTGAAGAAGGGTCATATTGTATCTCACGAAGGTGTCAAGGTAGACCCTAACAAGATTAAAGCCATGATGGAATGGATGATTCCAAAAACATTGAATAATATTATAGGATTTTTTGGTTTGACAAGTTACTACCGCAAGTTTGTTCGAAACTATGGAAGAATAGAAACACCTTTAACTACATTAACTAATGATGCAATTTTCATGGACTCTAGATACAAATCAATCCTTTGAAAAAATTCAAGAGGCAATGTGCAAAGCTCCTCTCTTGACCACACTAGAATTCACAAAAACCTTTATTGTGGAATGTGATGCCTCAGGAAATTCATTTGGTGTTGTTGTAATGCAAGAAGGAAGGCCCCTTTCTTTTGAAATTCGGCCACTCAAGGGAAAGGACTTACACAAAACCATTTATGAGAAGGAAATGATGTAAATACTACATGCATTGAATCAATGGTGTCCTTACCTAATAGGTAGGAGCTTCAAGGTTAAAATAGATCATGATAATCTTAAATACTTCTTGGAACAAATATTATCTCCAGAAGAGAAACAAAAATGGGTGACCAGGATGTTGGGCTATGACTTCGAAATCACCTACAAAAAGGGGAAGCAAAATGTTGTGGCAGATGCACTCTCAATAAAGGATGAAGATGTTGAGGCATTTCTCTATGCTATATCTATCATCCAACTTATTTGGATAACAAAAGCATGGGATGAATGGAATAATGATGAAGAATTGTGGACTCTCATTCAAAGGTTGCAGAAAGATTCCAATGCATCTCATACATTTACATGGAAAAATTATTCACTTTTGTACAAATATCACGTATACATATGTAATAAACCCAAAATATGGTACAAACATCTATTATATTTATGTAGGAGTGTACTCAAGATTTTTGAAAACCTATCATAGGATCAGTAGGGAAATTTTTTGGGATGGCCTTAAAATTGATTCTCAAAGGTTTGTGGTAGAATGTTTGGTTTTCCAACAAAATAAGGTGTAAACAGTTAAGATCCTAGGAATTTTACAACCATTAGCCATTCCAAGTCATTGTTGGGAGCAGGTTTACATGGATTTCATCACACGGTTACCGAAGTCTGAAAGAAAGAGTGTCATCATGGTGATTGCTGATACACTTACCAATTATGTACACTTTTGTGCACTCTCTCATCCTTTCAAATCTAGTACACTTGCTACTGCATTCATGGAGATAGTTAAAAAGCTACGTCGAAGCCCAAAGATTATTGTAAGTGACAGAGACCGCATCTTGATTGGACATTTTAAGACATCATTACTTTCTTGTTTAGGTACTCAATTGGCTCATATCTCATCTTATCATCCTCAATATGATAGACAAACTGAGATAGTGAACAAATTGTTGGAAGGATACCTTCATTGCTTTGTCAGTGATAAACAAACAAAATGGTTCAAGTGGTTACCCTTGGAAGAATGGTGGTATAACACTTCCTTTCATACTGAAACAAAAATGACACCATTTTTTACGCTTTATGGATACCACCCACTATCCAGCACTTCTTCTCTAAAAGAAAAATATATGGTTCAAGTAGTGGAAGATTTTTTACGCTTTATGTTTACCACCCACTATCCATTACTTCTTCTCTAAAATAAAAATATCACGGTTCAAGTAGTGGAAGATCACATGGAGCATCAACAACAAGTTCTCCCAAGTCTTCAAGGACAACCTTACAATGGCACAAAATCGCATGAAACCTTGGCTGATCAACATCATGGTGAAAGGGAATTTCAAGTGGGGGATTGAGTATTTTTAGAATAAAACCATGCAAGACTATGTCCTCCAAGCAAGCTAACCAAGAATAATAAATTATCCTTTAGTAATATGGCCCTTAAGGTGTTGCAAAGATTTGTACTATGACATAGAAATTGGAGCTTCTTGTATATTCACGAGTACACCACGATTTCCATGTTTCATTCTTAAGCAGTTATAGGTGACAGATCCTAGTTCAAAATATATTTCCATGATTCTGAGGAAGGAAAAATCATATTGGATCCTAAAGCTATCATTGACACAATAATTCACAAGTTGAGGAATATATAAATTTTGAAATATCTCATTAGAAATTGGAAAGAAACTTCACCGGTTAGCGATTCCAGCCAATGGGAATATGAGTATTTTATCTTGAATCATCAGAACTACTAAAGTCTTGAAAGACTTATCTGAAGGGGAGACATGTTAAGCCCTAGTGGAACATTACCTCTTAATTGTGGTAAATTAGATTAGTATTGTTATTTTATTTATGTCATCTTAGGTCCATTAGTTGTAATCGTACCTCCTAGTGTCCTATATATACCAAGTAGGCCTTTTCATTTGGAATCATGTTGTATTTGTGAATTCATATGATGTATAAGGAAGTTTCCCACAGAAGAGAGGATTATTATTTGAATTTTTCTCTTTGTGAAGAAGTGTTTAGTACTTATTCTGATGTTTTATTCTATTTTGATATTTGGTTCTTAATTGGTATGGAAGAGAGAGAGGAAAGGAGGAGAGGAGTGAGAGGGAAGACATATTTGTGAGAGGGGGTTTTGAAGGGGACATATATAGGTGAGAGAGAGGAGGAGGGAGGGACAAAGGAGGGATAGAATGAGAGAGGGGAATACTAGAGGTGTTGGGGGAGAGAGAATGAGAGAGGGACATATAGAGATATTTGGAATACCATAGGGGGGAAGTTAAGAGAGCGAGGGAGGAGGAGGATATATAGTGAGAGAGAGAGATGGGTAAGGGTGGAGAGATATAGGAAATATTAAGAAGGTAGGTAGAGAGAGAGAGAGAGATAGAGAGAAATAAGGAGAGATGGGAGAGATGTGAAGTAGCGAGAGAAGAGGGAGATAGAGGGAGAGAACTAAATTTGTAGAGAGAGATATAGATGGGGAGGGGATGGAGAGAGAGAGTGAATTGAGGAGTTAGAGAGAGATATAGAAAGGGGAGAAATAGAGAGTGGGGAAGGATAATAGACAGGAGAGGGAAGAAAAGAGAGGGAGATCTGAGAGATAGATAAAAAGGAATGGAAAGAGAGAGAGGGTGGTGGGGGTGTGTGGGGGGATGAGGAGAGGGGGAGTAAGAGAGGAGAGTGAGGTAAGGAATTGAGAGGGTGAGAGAGAGAGAGTTTAAGAGTGAGAGAGAGAGAGAGAGATAGGAAATGGGATACAATATTTAGGGAGGAAGGGTATATTTAAGAGGAGATAGAGGGTGTGAATAGGAAGGAGAGAGAGAGAGAGAGTCGAGGGAAAGAGAGATGGGGAGAATCAAGTTAGAAGAGGGTGTGAGAGAGAGAGAAGTGGGGAAGAGAGAATTGTGTGTGAAAGGGAGGGAGAAAGTGAGAGAGAGTGGGGGAAGGGAGGAAGAAAAGGAGAAGAGAGGGAAGGTAGGGTGACAAAATGAGGAGGGAGAGAGAGGGAAGGGGATGGCGAGAGATATAGAGAGAGACATAGAGAGATTAAATGTGGGAGAAATAGTACCTAACTCGCTACTTCTATGGCTATTTTTAGTAAAACATATAAATATATTGTTCATGACTAACATAATTGAATTATTCAAGGAATCACATAATAGATTCTTTGCAACTATTTCCTTTTTCTTTATAGAGTTATATTCTTATAGATTATTTCTTTCCCCATTTCATAGATTCAAAGTGTTTGTATGGAAAAAAATCTAAATACAATCATTAAAATTGTAGCAAAAAAAATAAAGAGTCATGGGTAGCTCAAACTATGAAATAGGGAAAAGATGGAAAAACAACAGTCCAACAAGGATAAAGAAATGTAGAATAAATCTCCACTTTATTAATGAAAACTCTTGAGGTAGGGAAACAACATACCATGGACACTATTATGGAGGGATCCTCTCATTCACTTGCCTCTTTGAGGAAAATTTCTAATGATATACACAACTCCAAATACAATACTTATCAATGTATCTCATTACATTTCTTGAGGGAAAATTTCCATGATTTGTGGTTGAAGGGGACCTCACTACATTTGATTGTTGATAGTTGAATCTAGAAGAACCTCATCTCAACAAGTTCATCAAATAGTTGGGATTGTTGACAACCTCACTCTGACATACAACATGGTGGCTGCTAGGGATAGGACCTTCATGTAAGCTGATAGTGTTGAATGCACCATAGTACATCAATATGAGATAAGGTATTATAGAATGTTTCCCATTATATATGCAGTGATGTTTTTTTGTGCCAGCCATATATGTGTAAGCGACATGTTATTTATGAGTCTACAGTGTCGTAGTTTCATTGTTACTCTGGGTGAGTCATCTCTACATGATACCAAAGGTAGTTGACTATTGTCCCACCTAAAAAGTGCCACAGTTAGTATCTCATACTAAAAAAAATCATCTTTCACAATCTTTCCAAAGTAGCAGACATAGGACACTACAACCACTACAGCTTTGGTCCAAGCATCTTCTACCCAACAAAAGAAAGTGGAAGCAAGATTGCATTAAAGAAAAATATTACTTCTACACACACAATCATCTCAGGTAGCATGACTTGTTAAAAAGGTCTATCCCTTCGATCAATAGGTTTTTGGTATCCTTCAACAAGCTAAGAAGCACTACAACTGCAATAAGGGAAGTAACTAATCAAGATGCATAGTCAACAAACTCTTTTTCCTCTACCACGAGGAAATCAATGAAATGGAGGCAATTTCTTCCCTAAGGATGGAGGATTGATCCCATATGCATGTCAGGTGTCCACCCACCTATTCAAAATGACTCAAAATAGACTTATGATAATTCACTATTTTTTTATAGCAGGGTTTTTGATTCCTAAATTTAAGGTCCATTTTGAGGCCTAAATGGGATTTTTGAGGATCAAGCACCTCAATGATAGAAAAAAGGCTCTGAGTGAGCCCTCAAATTGAATATAATAGATGATACCTTTTCATAGAGATGTGTGGTCCACAAGCTTGATTATATGCAAAGTTATGCCAGAAGTTAATACAAACTACCCCAAATGGGTCCCTGGCTGTTGGCTTTCATCTTCACAGGTTGGGGTTTTGGGATTTTGTTATGTTAAAAGATTGCTATAGCCTCATTGTAATCATCTTCTTGCAAATGCAGTAGCCTTCCACCAGAGATATTCTTAGGAATGCTTCACGACCATTCTAATGAGTCTTTCACTTTCTGTATTTCTATAGTTTGTACATTTCCCTCATTAATAGAAATTGTATGTGTGTATATCTCTACCTCTTGTTATATATTTGATATATCTCTATTATATAATTGTTGGTTCTCTTTGCAATATATATGTATCTTTCTATATTATATATCCACTCTCATTTAATGATGAAAATAATCTGGATCCTTATACATGGTGAATGGTTGTATGACCCTGAGTTAGAATGACTAATGGAGGAGTGTGAAGGAAATATTGGTTCAAGTGTACCATTTTGTATGTACATAATGCAGAAGTAATCTGACACTCCATTGATCACATTGGCATGGATTGGAGATGAGGGAGATATCCCAACCAACCATCCCTTGTCACCTTCCAACTAGAGACAATATGTTCTCTTGGTATGCAGGTGGGAGGATTGAATAAGGGGGCACCTTAAAAAGTGCCTTAACAAAAACACAGCGATGTAGTCGTTGAATTAATAGATTGGAGAAGCTTGACCAGAGTTGTAGATGTGATGAGATTGTAGATAGAAATGGATTTTTGAATATGAAGATGTACTTTCTGCAAATATAGGCACGACGATCGGCTTAGAAACCCAATCAGCTAAAGTAACAAGGGGATCCAATGCATGGAAGCATGGGAAAATGGAAAAAAGTATGGAAGAAACATGAAATCAAAGAATAGCAACACTTCGTAGACACATGAAGCTTCCTAAGGGGATTTTTCCTTAATGGAAATGGTTTAGGAAGAAGTAAGTTGTTGAGTGTTGATGACATATGTAGATGGGAAGAGATTCCATGGAATTCGATATATGTTTTCGAGTATGATAACAACTTGGAGTTGGGGAGGATGTAAGGTATCCCATGACACTGATTGAGTGCTTTTACTCCTTGGGAAGATTCAACGAAGGATGAATTAAAGAGATAAATAAAAGAAGGGATTAGTTGGGAAAATGAAGACATTTAAGTGTGGGAAGGAGCACATTTGGTGTGCAATAATGACATGCGACGCCAAGGGGGAACAAACCTTACCTTCCTTAGAAAGCATGATAGAGAGTTGGGATGCATTTGGTAAAGGGAGAGAGGCAGGAGACATTCCTAGGAGTGAACTTGTCTTCCTCAGCAACAGAGGGTGCGCTAGAGGCGTTGGATTACCCCATTGGCAGACTCACAAGGAAGCATGATGATTAGCACAAAGAGAACATAAGGAAAAGTGCCTGCACCCAAGGATGGGGTGTGTCGGTCCAAGAGACAATTGGTTAATGTGTGCATGGAGTTTGGATGGTTTCTCCAGGTCCACGGAAGGGTGTGAATATTTGGTTTAGTGTGGGTTCAAAAAGGGGAATGACACCCATAAGAGATGCATCAATTCACACAAGTGTCCCTTGGAGATCCTTAACTCTTTTCAGGAGTTACTAGCCAAGAGGATACATATAGCATTTTGGCAAGAAAGTATTAGGAAAGTCTATGATAAAAAATTGAGGCAAGCTTCCAAGATGGAATACAAGTATCCAAGAGGTGGGATGTTTTGGGAGGTTTTGGGAAGTCTAGAAAACCACGGGTATGTGCAAAGCGTTTATATTAGGACATAACGAAATTTGATTAGCTTCGGTGAAAGTAAATGGAAATAAGCGACAACAAGTCTACAATTATTGAATATAAGGTAGTGTTCATTTGTAATTGTTTCATAATAACAAAGACTTAACTAGGTGTTAGGAATGGTTTGTGTTGCTTGAACTATTTTGTGTTTGTCTTCATTTTTGTTCCTCATTTGTTCTCTTTTTTATGGATGCATGATTAAATAAGACAAAGTGTTAAATTTTGTTAACAACTATCTAGACTCTAAGTAAGAAAGAGCTGCACTCGAGCAGGAGTATGACTTTCGAGTATCCTGGAGTGAATTATGGGTATTCTCTTGATGAATAGGTGTAGTCCAAACGAGTTATTATTGGTGTGACAAACAACCAAGTGGTATCGTAGTTCACATGCACTCAAGAGACAAAAAAATGCAAGATCGGTTAAGGAATCCTATGGGATTCATACACATCCCTTACGTCCCTCAAACTAGATATTGGTGGCCAAAATGATGGATAATTTTTTCCCCACATCCTTAAATTTCTCCCCAGATAACAACATGTGTGTCTTCATGAAGTGACCAATTTGGAGGCACCTTGTATTTCAATGTACAATTTATTTTTTATATAAAATGTTGAAGGATAGATAGATGCATATACCCTAGAAAATGGTTAAATTTTTTAGAATGTTATTTCTTTGTTCATATTTTCTCCGACAGGGAAAATATCACCTTCCACCTCCTTAAGGCTCTTCCCCATGTCAAACATTGATGGGGAAAAGTGCAGAACAAAGTTCCCACAGTACCGAATATATGGGGTGATCCATAGGATTTTGTGGCTCGTTAGGAACAATACCACTGTTGGAAACTATGATGACCAATACATGAGATGGACAAAGCACGCAACAAGAGGGGCCAAGTAGTGTCATATTTCACTAATACCTTACATACCTTTAGCACAAAGTGATGTCAATGAAATGCCCCGGCGACATTTGGTTTTGAAATACCATGGAGATCTACATATTCTCAAAGCAGGAAATGGATTTGGACATCTCATCACTCAGTTTTTCTTATCGATATGTTGTTAAAAATCGAGAAAAAATTTAAACCTTGAAACAAGTGGGAGTTTGGGTCTACAAATCCCACAACAACCAAAGTATGGTAAGATGACCACAGAGCGAGCCTTCATGAAACCATGCCAAACCACATGAAAAGAAGGGAAATGAGAAAATATGAGAAGAAGGACGGTATTGGAAAATGGTGCAAATTCCATAATTTCCCATTGAAAAACACCGATGAATGTTGCTCAAAACGATCATTGGTGGTCAAGATCAAAAACAAGGACAAAACTAATTCATAATTTGATTCAAAAATCTTGTGCAGAGACAAATCACAAACACGGTATTTTCTATTGTGAACAATAGATCTTGAAGAGAACACTATTCCACCTGAGATGTGGGTGAATGGGATCCCACTACATTTATTGTTGATAGGCTGAATCCGTGAACCTAATCCTAGAAGATCTAGATCATATAGTTAGAGTTATGCGATAACACCACATCTCACGGAACCATACAACATCAGTGTCTTAGCCCGAGGGATGACATCTTTTGTGTTATCAACAATGTTGATTGTCATATAGAATCCATCCTTCAAGGATGAGGTGTGTATGTAATGTTGCCCCATTATATTTCTATGATGTTCATTTGGGCCACGCGAGAATTATGTGTGGAAGCACCATGCTATTTATGAGTCCTGAACCTCATGGATTTCATTTTTACTTTCTGTGATACATCTCTAGAAGATATACAGAGTGAATTTACGACTATTTTCTCATGTAGCTTGATGTTTTCCAAGGTAGTATCTCATACAAAAAAAATTCAACTTCCACACAATTTGTTTAAAAGTTGAATAGAAGGACACCCTTCTGACAGTCGCGACCTGGGTCCAAGCACCTTCTATCCAAAAAGAAGATGCGACAAGATTGAAGAAAATAACAAAGATTCATTATGAACATATTCATCTCAAGTAACTCAAATCATTAAAAAGGTCCAACTCTTATAATACGGGTTTGTGGCAGTCGTCAACAAGCTCATGATGCAACTTCTCTAGCAAGGCAATCAACTCATCAAGATCTGAGATTCAACAAACTCTTTCCTTCTCCCTTGGGAACTCAATGCCAAACAACCAAGTGAGAACCATCAGAGTGTCACATGCCTTCAAGAGATGAACAATTGCAAGATCTGTTCCCGGGTGTCCTATAGGATTGTGACACATCCCTTAATGAATGTTATATTAGCTGCAGTTAAATAACCACATTCCACAAATACCACACCATATAAATCCATTTATACAATATTGATTTTAAAAAAAATATAACATCAACTTTGTCATTAAAATCTCCATTAGTAAAAGTCTATGGATATTATTCATATATCAAATTATTCATATATCATATATCAGGTGTCCTCATGCTTTGATTATTCCTATAGATGTGTGTTATAGTCTCTTTACTTGGATGAAATATATGTTCCTTCCAATGTATTGTGTTTTGTAAGTATCTAATAATGGGATAAGTATTGAAAGAATTTGTTAAAGGGCACGATTCGATATACTCCTACCTTTGAATGAGCTTGGTTGAGTAGGACTTGGATGCATTTAACATATTGTAGCTTAAGGGGAAGTTGTGGGAAGAAATTAAGTCAATATATGTAGTATAGTTGTAGTAGGAACATGCTATCCAATCCATTGTGACTAAGGTAAATAAGTCCTAGATGAACTTAGGTGTCGAAATAGACTTTGGGAGAGCTTCGTGTTTGCAAAGAATTTTTTTTTGTAGACTATATAACATCTATGATAGGTGGTATCAAAGATAAATTATGCACTCATCATTAATTTTAAGAAGGATACATTTGACTGGAGGGTAGTGAGTTGTTTTTAGAAATGTGAGTGCACTTTTCAACTTGTCTAAACATGAATCTATGGGATATAAGGTTTTTGAATGAATTTGGTAGCTGATCATAGAATGATTTTAAGACTGGATGAAGTAGTATATTTACACACATAATTGGTAGGTCTCACCTAAAATACAAGCACAACAACACACAGGTAGGATGGGCACCACAACTCCTAACAAGAGAGCGCAACTAGACACCACCCCCGACAGAGTTCCTCAAGTTAAATTTTGACAGGGTGACAAAAGGAAACCCAGGAATGACAGGAATTGGAGGGGTGATCAGAGATAGTGATGAAAAAATAATCTGGCTGTATGTTGGGAGTTTGGGAAACTCAACAAACAAATTAGCGGAATTTGGAGCCCTGGAAATCGGTCTCAAAATTCTAAATTAGAGTGAAATGATGACCAACACTATAAGTGGAAGGTGACTCCACCTTGGTCATAAAAATGGTGAAGAGACTCCAAATTGGCACCAGAGTGGGAAAAGTTAAGAAACATTGGCACTTGGCACACTCCTTACAAAAAAACCCAGGAAGAATGTGAAAATGGTGCTGCAGGGTGGAGTTGCGTTGGAGTGCCTTGGGAACATCAAATGGCCTAACAAACAAAATTTCCAATGAGGGGGTTATCAAGGAAGGATCATAACTAGATACTACCTAGATCAACATCCTGGAAGGACAATTCAGAATGGATTGCCTCCAACTAGTGATAAAATATTGTGACAACAACCCAAGCAAGAAGGTGACGCCGAGGAGGCTGATGAAAGGCCAACGAAAACCTGAGACCTAGGGAGGATATGTAACCCAAACCTCAAACACCAATCATAATGCGGGATCGGAGACATACAGCGAATTTGAGGTATGACAACGAGTCACATATCAGCAATAAGATTATTGAGGAAGAGTGTAGGAAAGGATCAACAACTCAAACAACATGTAGTGAATTCACATTAAGACAAAGAGGGCTTGACATGGATGCGGTGCTCGACCCACCACATGAAAGACCAGGTACGGATATTTTCCTATTAGGATATCAGTCAACCAGGGACAAGGGTCTGTATAGGGATAATGGCGGAGTCATCATGATCATGCGTACCTTTATGGGGAAAAAGGATGGGAATTTTCACCTCTATGGGAAAACCATGATTAGAAGGACGAGCCCGCAACAAGAAATTTTAATAAGTGAAGAAAAAAAAGGAATAGATGTAAATAAAATATTGCAATTGCAGGAAACACCTTAGACATAAGGGAAGGGAAAGGAAGAACCCCTATGTGAAGAAGCGAGGTTTAGAAATAAGCAAAGAGGTTACCATAGGCTGAGAAAAGGATGGGTACAAATGAAGTGAATGCCATGACAAAAGAAACTCCACAGGGAAAGTAGAAATCAAAACAATCAAGTGATGGGTTTTGAAGGGATGGAGTAGGTGATGAAATAAATGGAGGGAACCTTTTGTACCCTTGTTGCATCAAAAGTAAAGGAAGCCATTACCCATTTGGAAAAGGACATCAAATAAAATCATAAGGGAAAAACATGGGCTGCTCTGACTCAGGGAATAGAATGGGTAATTGACCCACGAGCCACACAACCCGAGGAAACCCTCTACCACAAAATGGTTGAGATGGTGTGGAAAACAAAGATGCTTATTGGAAAAGTTAAACAAGGAAAGGGAGGACCTGGCTTGGATATGACAAGAACACCTGGCCGATGAATGAAATCTGAGGCAGCCTCAGCAGTCGAGCATCCACCAAACTACTAAATGAGATTAGATGGGACCGGAGGGGCCAAGATGATGGGTGGTTTCTACTCAATTCCACCTCTGGTTGCACTACACATTGCATCACATGGACATCAGCCATCAGGCGGGGAATGGGCTCCATCACACATCGAGGAAAGACTCACCTGATCTCCCAGCAGGGAGAACAAGGGCTAGGTTAATGACGAAAATAAACACATCATTATCCTAGACTAGTGTCCAGTTAGTTGATTGTCAAGTCAGTCCTATTCCAGTCTCGACTTTTTTATCCTCTGTTTTTTTTTTTTTTCCTTGTTTGTGGTGATTATCTTGTCCAAACTATGGATATAAGTAGGGCAGCCTTGTTCCCATGGTGACATTCTAGTCCTTACCCTTTTTCTTTTTAGAAAAGTGAAACTTCAGGGAACCTTTCCACTGGTTTCCTTTGCTTGAACCGAGGAGTTCCCTTGCACCCGTACCATAACCCTTTTTTAATGTCTGGGGCTCTGAAACTCACTTACAAAAAAAAAAAAAAAAAAAAATTTGCATGGTGAGGAAAATCTTGCTATAACAATGTATTTGAGCTCCCGTGTACCTAGCATATATTTGGAGATCCCCTAGAATCCTGAGACAACCCATGTAAACCATTTGGTCATCTTATTGATATAATTACAGAACAACCTTGAAGATCGCTCTAGTACCTTGGTAGTTGAATAATGTCCTGAAATATTGGGTCGAGTACTATTATTTGGAACCGCATGTATGTCGGATAGTTGTAGCACGACATTCCCCTTGTGTGGAGACCTTTCACAAGCCAATAAGAAATTCCCTACCTTGCGGTGGACAACATGCCACCAAAAGGGAACTTCTACAACAAATAATCCCTGAGAGAGTCCTACTTGGTCACTTGATGAAGGTGAAGAAATGTGCAAGGACATAGATTATCTAAAAAATAAGGAAGTAACAAAAAGTGAATTACAAAGGATGATGGATTCAGCGAAGATGATTTGGAAGAGAGGATGGATACTAAGATGGATGTCTTAAAAGGAAAGATCATGGAAGGATTTAAGCGTTGCTAATAGAGGGGCCACTCGAAAGTGATAATGTATCCCATGGAAATTCATAATGAGGAGATGGACCAATAAGGAAGGATGTCCGACCTTCCTTAGGAAGCTTACACAATATAGTACAAAGTCTCGCTATCTGATAAACAGGAAAGGTGAGAAGGAGAAGTAATGGTATGAAAGTTTTTTTATCATTTTCAGTGTCAACCAATATTTTATTGTAATAAAGCATTCGCTAGTCTAAGTAAATAATGGCGATGCCTATTTTAGTGAATAGTTAGTTGTGTCATTAAATGCTGAGGAAATTTCTCTTGTCCGATCTGATTACTTATGAGGAGAAATCTGAGGAAGATAAAAGAGACATTTACCATTTGTATAAGATCACCTTAATTTTTTAAGAAGGGATACAATCCTCTAATACATTTGGTGAAGATTTTTGGAATCTTGTGTTAGTTATTCTTACGTATTATCATTGATTTTTTAGTTTCTTGAGATGAGTGAGATAAGGGAAATGCGGTGTTTTCTTTATATACATTAAGTGAGCAGAGAGATAATGCACACCAAAGGAACTTGTGCACATCTTTGAGTTTTCTGATAACCGTGTGAGCAAGTCACATTCTCATTTCTTGAGTAAACAATGTGAAGAATATCCAAGAGAACCTATCTCCATTAGCAACGTTTTATTCCTTACTTATTACACTAATCTCTAAAAGTCGCTTCCTAATATCTGAGTGCATACTTCGCTCAGATATAGTATTGCGTCCTTTAGAAAAATTGAGTTCCCATTGCATAAAATTATCTCACAAGTAGATCAATTCGCATCCTTCAGAAAATCCGAGTTTCCACTGTAGAAGATGCCCTCACAAGTAGATCAATTGGTATGAAAGAAATTTTTTTCCTTGGGACCAAGAACTTCATCGATGAGATTCAATTTTGGTTTTTGGGATCTTCATAATTATTCTCACGCTTTTGCTTAGAGGGATTCATTTCATCAAATGTATTAGAGGATTGTATCCCTTCATAAAAAATTAAGGTGATCTTATACAAATGGTAAATGTCTCTTTAATCTTCTGCATTTCTCTGTGCAATCAGATTGACAAGAGAAATTTCCTGCAACAATTACTAACACAGCTAACTATTCCTAAATAGGCATCCCCATTGTAGACTGGCGATGCTTTATTACAATAAAATATTGCCATTATTTACTTAGACTGGCGAATGCTTTATTACAATAAAATATTGGTTGACACTGAAAATGATAAAAAAACTTTCATACCATTACTTCTCCTTCTCACCTTGCTTATTGCATATGACTTGTACTATATTGTGTGCTTCCTAAGGAAGGTTGACATCCTTCCTTATTGGTCCATCTCCTCATTATGAATTTCATGGGATACATTATCACTTTCAGGTGGACTCTCTATTAGAAACGTTTTCAACCCTTTCATGATCTCCTCTTTTAAGACATCCATCTTAGTATCCATCCTCTCTTCCAACTCATCTTCAGTTGAATCCATCATCCTTTGTAATTCACTTTTTGTTACTTCCTTCTTTTTTAGATAATCTATGTCCTTGCACATTTCTTCACCTTCATCAAGTGACCAAGTAGGACTCTCTGAGGGATTATTTGTTGTAGAAGTTCCCTTTTTTGGTGGCATATTGCCCAATTATCACTGCAAGGTAGGAATTTCTTATTGGCTTAGGAAAAGGTCCTCACAGACAAGGGAATGTCAGGTGCTACAACTATCTGATATACATGCGAGTTCCAACAATAGTACTCGACCCAATATCTCAGGACATTATTCAACTACCAAGGTACTAGAGAGTGATCTCTTTGCGTGTTGTTCTCGGTGTACTATATCAATAAGATGACCAAATGGTTTACTTGGGTTGTCTCAGGATTCTAGGGGATCTCCAAATATATGCTAGGTACATGGGAGCTCAAATACATTGTTATAGCATGATTTTCCTCACCTCATGCAAATTTTTTTTTTTTTTTTTGTAAGTGAGTTTAAGAGCCTGTATTACTAAAAAAGGGTTATGGTACAAAAAAAGGGAACTCCCTGGTCTGCTAAAAAGGAAACCAGGGAAAAGGTTCCCGAGTTTCACTTTCTAAAAAAGAAAAGGGTATGACTAGAATGTCACCATGGGAAACAAGGCCAGTCCTACGATATCCATAGTTTGACAAGATAATCACCACAAACATGAAAAAAAAAAAAAACCAGAGATAACAAAAGCTGAGACTGGAATAGGACTGACTTGACAATCAACTAACTGGACACTAGTCTAGGATAATGATGTGTTTATTTTCGTCATTAACCTAGCCCTTGTTCTCCTC
>SNQJ01S0047952.1:7083-47917 GCA_010110895.2 Picea sitchensis
ATTTCAATTTCCAGGGAGGGAGGGGGGTTTTTTGGGGAGGTTGAATTGAAGCTGGACGCCATAGTGTGAGCAAGGGCAACGAACAAGAACCTGGTAGGGGACCAAGCCAAATCAGATGGTCAGGAGCGAGCAAGAGGAGGGACTGAACACACCAGCCAAGTGAGAGACCATGCAGTATCAAGAGAGCAGGATAGATAGTAGTAGGGCACCACCTTCTCGAATTTAACAATGCTTCGAGTGTGTGTTGCCATGAGAGGAGGTTGCTTCGCACGAGTGCCATGCAGGAGGGGGATGGGTTCAGAGCAGAACGACATGAGTGACGGGAGGCGAAGGACAAGCGAGGAGTGATGAAGGGATGTGAACGGGTAAGTGAAGTACCTTCACGCGAGATAGGGGACGGACAGAGGTAACGCCTAAGGGCTGCCACGCTTCGAGGAGCTCGGGAGAAATGTGTGCCTCGTGCCACGAGAGGTCCAGGTGAGTGCCCTCCAAGTGTCGTTAAGGGAGAGGGTCGAAGCAAAGAATTCCATTGATGGAGAGTTGGCCCATGCTCAAGGGGGTGGCAGCTTTGGCAGCCTGGTCTGCTTTGTCATTGAGCTGTCTAAGCACATGAAAAGAGTCGATTTTATGAAAGGAGAGAGAGAGCCGCAGGATTTTCTTGGTGATTTGCCGAAGGTTCATTTGATTTGGCAATGTGTTCATGGCTAGAGCTTGGATTAAGATCCGGGAGTCTCCTATCACCATAATGTCTTGGATAGCTAGCTTACAAGCTTGGATGATTCCTTGCCAAAGGCTTAGTGCTTCTATGATGTTGTTGGTTTCTTCTCCTAACCCCCAAGAGTAGACTACTTCCTAGAATTCAACGGGGTCATAGATAACCCCTCCCCCTCCTGTTGCCCCTGGGTTTCCTTTCGAAGCTCCGTCAAAGAACAAAATGTATTTATGCTAAATGCGTCTCCATTCTTTGAAGTCCTCGGGCCACTTGTGCACTTCCCAAAGTTTTTGAGGGATGGGGAGAGGAGGACTAGTTATTATTTTTAATCAAGTTTTGTAAATCAATTAAGTTGGGATGTGGTCTCTCACATCTTTTTTAAGGATAAATTTGACCATGATTGTAATTTTAAAAAATGAATCATTCTTATGATCCTCAAACTATCTTCTAAAAGATTACTGAACATTGTATCTTTCCATACATATTTTACTAAAGTAATACAATTCTTCTTGTATTTATTTACCAAAAAGGGAAGTTTTAGATGCTTCCTTAATACTTAAATGATGAATATCCATCACCTATTAAGAAGTGAGACATCCTTTCCTTTAGAATATGGGATTTGTGACCATCCAAATTGATATAATGGTCATGATGGCTCAATCATTGAACAACCCCATTGCATGAGCATGTTGATCACTTCTTTGAGGAATCGAACTCTAGTGAAAGTTGAAAGTTGTGACTACTCTATGCTTTCATTAACTTAGCTCGTCTCTCATTATTTTTGTTTACCCGAAAAAACATTTATTAATTATTTTATAACTTAGATTGGAGTAAGATATAACAACACTGCATATTCCCATGTTTCATGGGAAGTTATCTTAAATGGAGATAGTTAAACATGATGTATTTAAATATAACAATAATAAAGACACCATGTTCTACTCAATGATAGTTTGTTTAAGTCAAAATCAATTTTAATCAAGAGTAATTTATTTGAGTCAAAATCAATTTTAATCAAGAGTGCATCCAGGCATGAAGAATGAACCTATTCCATGCCCTTCCACACAAAAACAACATTATTTAATATGCAATGACCCTAGATGAACTTATTCTACTCATGCCTAGTTATTTTATGCATTGTGAGGGCCTCAGTTTTTTTCTATAGAAGGTGTTTAGTAGAGTAATTGAACTTCAACTTGTTATGAGCAGGGTATACCCTACCTTGGGATTGAACCTAGTGAGGCCTTGATTAATTCCAAAAGATTGCTTCCTCACATCCTCTTTATAGACATGTAAGAGGTTAGTTTAAAAACTGTCCCATAGTGCTTTGTAAAAGTAACACAAGAATCTGCCCAATCCAATGGTCTTGTCATCTACCATTTCATGCAGGTTTGTTGTCAACTCATCCTTAAAGTCAATGTCTGATTGCATACCCTCATATGGCTCTTGGGTAATTGAGTCAGGACTATGTCTATACATTGTTTCACACCCACCTTAGGCTCTTTAGTTTGTCCTTGAGGTTGATATAGATTTATAGTGATTGATAAATTCACTTTCAAACTCCTCTTAACTAGTCACTCACCTCAACTTTGTTTTAATGGAAAAAATTCTTTTTGTAGCATCCTTGGCAAGCAAGGTTTTAAAGAATACTTTGTTGAACATGTCCCTTGCCCTTAATGCAAACCAGTGTGAAGTTGAGCACATTTGGAATGATGAACTTCATATACTATAAGAAAATGATAGACCTTGGTTTCTTGAGCCTACTTTTATTCTTTATAAATATCTTGATTATGTTTTCACTAAACATATACAATCTATCAACATAGCCTCCAAGAAAGGTCATAATTTGAGAGATAACATCGTCCCATGAAACAATCCAATTGGCATTGCCTCTTGGCCTAGGAGGTAACTCCCATATCCTTTTAATACATGATATGCAACACAGGTTTTGGAGATGAGAAGTATTAAGAATAAAGTTGGTTAATCTATGCATTTGCACTTTTTTTGGCCCTATCTAGCCTCACAACTCTCACCCAAAGACTTGGTAGAAATTGTTTCAAGGGAAATACAACTCCATAGAAATGTGGCACCAAAATGTATTGGGGTTGTAAAGCCCATGTCTAGCATTTAGGGTTATTTACACCTCCCTTTCTCCAATCAATATTTGCATTGATAATGTGCCTTCTTTGACTTCATGGATTTCAACAAAATTAAAATTGCCACATACAAGCAAATGTGATTTGGATAGCTCATCAACCATCCACCCAACCCAACAATAGTGTTGGGTATGTGTTATATTCTTTGCATTGATAGAGGTAGTGTCCATTTAGGGTTTTGGTGGGCTTTTTTTTAGTCCATTTTTGGGTGGTTTTCGACACATGATTTTTGTCGATGGTTTTTCTATTTTCAGTTAAGAAATTAGGGTTGTTGACTAATTTGGGTTATTGGATTAGAGTTTTGGATGCTACAGGATCCTATATATATATTGTATTGTAAACAATGTATGAGATGAATGAATATAGAATATGTTGGTTTTCTCAGTTTGGGTTTCCAGGGGAAAAATCTTCATGTAATGTGTGTATTTGCCATTGTAACTTTTTGAAAATTTGTTTGTAGTAAATAATTGTACAAGGTTAAAATCTACAAATAAGAGATTTCAACTAAAGAGAAATTAGAGTGACAATGCTTCCCCTCCCTTCAACGATACTGGAATGATAAAAGCAAACACCCAACCAAATAACATACATCACTAGCATAAGAGAAAATTCATCATTTCCACTTCTTACAAACATAAGATCTCCAACTCACTAATCAGAGTTTGAATAAATGGTAGATTGTGTGTTTTCTACAAGGATTAACCAAGGTCCAAACTTTCAATGAAGTTATTTTCATAGAGAAGTTCAAGAATACCTTCCATCATCACCTCGTTGTCAATGAAGCCATCTAAAACTCCATAAGGGTTGAAACTATGAGAGTTCTCCATGCCAAAAACTAGTGGTCCAAAGTAATAGATCCCAACAATTTCAAAAAGCAATCAACTAAATAATCAAATAAGGGATTGGGCAAAGGAGGTGGGGACTGAGCCTGGAAAATTACACCTTGAGAATCAAGCACTAGGATGTGGAGGGTAATTATATTTTCAGTGTTGGGGGGTGGAGTTTCATAAGGCCATTATTCTCCATGGCTTTGTAAAGAGGAGACTTTAGAGGACCATTTGCCTTGTTATTTTGGTTATTTATGTAGACCACTTAAGTCTATCCACCCTCATTATCAACATTGGCCTAAGGATCATTTTGTTCCTGTGTAGCCAGAGAAATCATGGTTTCTTAGTGGTCAACATGAGTCATCAATTGATAGTCATGAATTTTGTGGTCTAAACTTTGTTGTAAAAAATGTATATTTGACAAGTTTCTGTATTTGATTGGTTACTTCAACTTGTTGTCCCTCACCCCAATCAAAACAAATTATTTCACATATTTATGCACGTTGACTCCGATACACACATAATGCTAGGGACTAGGGTTAAAAAATCACAACAAACCATGGAAAATAAAACCACTAACAAATGTGAAGATGCATTCTAGAAATGACCAAAATTCATAGGTAAAAGAACTCCACCTAAAATAGATATGACAGTAGGATCATATAGTTAACTAGAATCGTTTCATCTCACGGAGAAAACACTACCAAAGTCTTTTTACAAAACCAAGACCCTTGGGTAAGAATTTCATTTACATGGACTTTACCAAGAATTTGAAACCAAAAAAACATCCTCAAACTACATGTTTGGATGGATATAATACAAAACATGTAGCTTTGGTCACATAGAGCTTTGGGCATGCAGAGGTTCGAACAAGTTGCAATTGCCTCCACAGTCACACTTCCTAGAGACCAAGGGTTGTGTGGAGTTGGCGACGTGGCACTAAAGGCATGCAAGGCTTAAGTAAGACTTATCAAAATATTTCCTCTACCAGCTACATTAAGTTTTATGTGCAAAGGAAAGCGAAGTAGAAGAAAAGTGCGATGCCACCATAGTATGTCCACCATGCATAGCCACTAATCGATGCAGAAGAAAGGAAAGCGAGGCGATACCTCCACCTTTGTATTTTTGAAACACTGAAGATGACAAGAAATAATATGATCCAATACAAAGAAGGTCAAGACCTACTTCGAATATGGTGTGACAAGTGTGCCTTACGATCAATATGGAAGTTCAAGGAATCAAAGAATTTCATGTGTCATCCATGTGGGCGATAGTCACCCAAAAGGAAAATATTTGTAACATTTTTATTTAGGAATTCGTAGGAGACAATTATGATTATCACGAAAACTATTGGCTATGGAGGAAGAGATATTGGCAACGGATTCTCGGGTCTCTTGGCCTTTTTTGAGATATTGGAATGATGAAAGAAGATAATAAAGAGATTGATAAGAGGCTAGGAAACGGAGGGGAAATCGAGCTAAAGAAAAAGAAGCTAGAGATAGCTCGAAGACAACCTCGGTTGTTTGGTTGGTCCCTTTGATAGAGAAAAAAAAAAGAGAATCGAGGTTGTGAGTTCTAGTATTCGGTGAACCCATTTGCATGAGCCAGGGATAGTTTTAAAGATGGTGAGAAGAAGAGTCAAGCACCAAGTATGTCCACGTCTAGAGCAACATCATTCATAAGAAGGTAAAGGACAATTCCAAAGATGGTGAGAAGAAGATTCAAGCATTGAGTATGTCTACATTTGGAATAAGAACAGCCTTGAGCTCTAAATGGGCATGCAACAATTTCAAACCAAGAATGTGACTTGGAGAACAAAAGAATATGGATTCAGCTCATAAGAATTGGGTTGGAGAGGGAATGATAAAGATACATAAAACAATATAAGGGAGAGTGTAGAAGATGAAAAGCATGTTGTTAAGTGGAGGGAATAAGTGATCATGCCACCTTTGTTGTTATCTAGACTCATAATTGCCCCAATTTTTTGAAGTTGTTTTACAATTATTAAGAGGAAGAGATGGAAACAACAGAGGATTGTTCCAAAAACAAAGAGGACAAAAAACAAAATACAAGATTGTCTCAAGTGGAACAAAGTCTATCCCAGCCCAAAGTACTAGAAAATTGTTTCTGCGAATGAAATAGGCGAGTAAGAACACTCGCCAAAAGTCTATCTACTTGCATGAAAATCCTCTTATCAAGAGTCCTAATTGAAGAAGTCATTTTAAGATGGTTTTACCCAAATGAGTTTCTAGGATAAAATCTTTGTGTTATTACTATGTACGTGATTGATTTCTTCAATGTTGTTTTCTGAATTTAAATTATTTTCTATAAGTAATACATGATCATAATTAATGCACAATATGATAACAAACATAAGTAACCATTTTTTTTTCTCAAAGTTAATTAAGTTTCACATTGATGAATTTCCCCAACCACGGGCTAATCAATTTAGATCATATTGGTATTAGAGCCAAGTTTGAACATATTGGGGAAGGCCTTTTTTTATTAGGACCTAAGTTTGAGAACTCTTTGAGAAGGATTTGATGGTTTTAAAGTGTTTTCAAGACTCAAAAGCCTTTAAATAGGGAAGCGTGATTTTAAATGGGTCTAGGTAATGGATCCAATTTCACTTCAAAAAGTCGGTTGAATTCAACATGAAGAAGTCACTAGCTTTGCAGGTTTAATGGTTATGAACCATTCATCAAAACCTTGGCAATAACTTGACAACCTTGGAGAAGCTCATGAACACCTTTGAAAATGGACAAAGCGGAAAAACATGGAGCTTTAGGGCCATGAAAACCTTTGGGCATGTAGAGGTTTGAAGGAATCAAATTTTCCTTTTCACTCCACACTCCATAATGACTAAGGGTTATGTGGAGTAAATCATGTGAAGTTGGCAACATGAGACAAAAGGAATGCAATACTTGGGTAAGGCTTGGGTCATAATGTTACCTTTTCCCTTGCATTAATATTTACATGCAAAGGAAAGCAAAGAAGAGCATAGATGTGGAGCCATCATTGAAGCGAAATAAATGGGCAACACCACCAAGTAGAGCCATCGTGTGATGCAGAGTCACCGATTGATGTAGAGAAAAGGAAAGGAGGAGTGATACATTTGCCTTCACATTGCCAAAAGACTCAAGATAATAACAAAGAAGAAGAACCAACACAAAGAAGGCCAAGGCCTACCTGGTCGATGATGTGGTAACATAGAGTGGTGACAAATGTGCCCTTAACCAATATGTATGACAAATCAAAGAATTATGTGTAGCTTCCATTTGGGCGATTGTAACTCGGGAAAATATCCATAATATTCCTTGTTTGGGAATTTATAGGGGAGAGTTATGATCATGAGGAAATTTGGTAGCTAAGGAGGAAAATATATCAAAAATATATTCTTAGGTCTTTTGGGATTTCTATGGAATTAGAAATGATGATGGAAGTTAATAAAAAGAGATGGACAAGATGTTAGAAAAAAGACAGGAAACTAATATGACGAAAAAGGAGTTGGAGATTGAACCCAAAGATAGTCGAAAGGTAGCATAGGTTGTTTGGTTGGTCCCTTGGCCTTCATAATAGAAGGCAAGAAAGAGCATCAAAGGTGAGGCTTTCCAATGTTTAGCAAACCCATTTGCATGAGCAGGGGACATTTTTGAAGATGGGAAGAAGAAGATTCAAGCACCAAGTTTGTCAAATTTGGAGCAACATTGTCCATAAGCAGTTAGATGGTAGCTCCAAAGAGGGTGGGAAGAATACTCAAGCATTGAATCTATCCATATCTAGAATAAGAATCTTGTGTGCTATAAATGGGCACACAACAATATTAGACCGAGGATGTGACTTGGAGCACAAAATAATATCAATTCAGTTTAGAAGAATTGGGCTACAGAGAAAAGGAGTGATAAACACATAGAAAGCAACATAAAAGAGAGTGCAAGAGATGAAAAGCTTGTTGTCAAAGGTGGAGTGCAAATCATCTTGCCACCTTTGTTGTTATCTACACTTAGATTTGGTCTTGAGTTTTTGAAGCCATGTTACAATTCTAAAGAGGAAGAGATGGTAGCAACAAAGAACTATTCCAAAGACCAAGAGGCCTAAAGGAAAAATACAAGCTTGTTCTAGGTGGAACAAAGACTATCCCAAAGCGCTAGTAGATTGTCTCTATGTATGTAGAATAAAAGTAAGAACACTAACTAAGTGTTGGCCCTTTGCATGCAAATCCTCTTATTAGGAAAGACTAGATGAAGGCATTTTAAACTAGTTTTCCTAAATGAGTTTCCAGGGTAAAAATATTTGTGTTAATATCGTGTATGTGATTTATATCTTCAACACTATTTTCTTCATTTAAATTACAGTCTGTAAGTAATACACAATCAAAATTGATGCACAATAGAATAGCAGACAAAGATAATCATTTTATTCTTTTGCAAAATTAATTAAGGCCCGGGTAAGTGAAACACCTCAAGTAAAGAAAATCCCTTTGTAAGATATATGTGAAAAGAGTTTAATTTTTTCTATAAATTTATTTTAATTTTGAATTTATAAGCAATTACATGATTAAATTATTCAAGTTGCAATTTTCCCTAAAGTTTTATGCTCTCAAGTTAAATTTATTTAATGTAAAGGGGATATGTATTTTTTTAATGTAAGTATTTTGATTTTTCTTAGATGATTAAATTATTCAAGTTGCAATTTTCCCTAAAGTTTTATGCTCTCAAGTTAAATTTATTTAATGTAAAGGGGATATGTATTTTTTTAATGTAAGTATTTTTTTTATTATTTTTTAAAAGTAACTTTATATGATAACATATCTTCCATACTCGGCTGTAACTTTATATGATAACATATCTTCCATACTCGGTTGTAGAACGCCTCTCGATGCAATTAGAAATTTACATATGAAACTTTTTTATTTATAAGATAAAAGACTACTAAGCTTCGAGGGTTAGCTCAAGTGGTTATGAGCTAGATGTGAGACCTCTATCTCTTCCCCAAAGTTGGGGAAGTCTTGATCCGGTGGAGTTGGGCTCCATAATTAAATATGACGGTTTACCCCTTTTACCATTCATGAATCATGAAAAAGTAATCAAAAAAATTTCCAACAAAATTTCGAAAAATAAAATAAAAAAAACTACTTAATTTTTTTTAAAAATACAAAAATTTAACTACTAACTTTAAAAATATATAAGTATATATCATCATCTTGTTTTATTTAAAATAATTATAATTTTTGTTTTAATTCAAACCCAATAAAAACATACCTTACCCCCATAACATTTCCTAACCACTTAACCATGTAAAACGATTAAAAAAAACTTTTCATTTTAAAATTCATATCTCACCTAAATTTCCACTACATTAACATTTATACACATAGCACTATCAAGTGATTTCTTTATTGTGTTGAAAAACAAAAACTTTTTGTATACATACCACTCGCCAACTTTATATTGACTCAAAAACTTTTTGTATACATACCACTACCAACTTATATTGACTTTTTAAATTATATATATGTATATCACTAACAATAAACTTATATATATATATTAACAATAAAATTTTCATATATATATATATATATATATATATATATATATATTGACTTTTAAAAATTATATGCATATCAGAAACTATTATTCTATTATATGTATATATATATATATATATATATATATATATATATATATATATATATATATATATAAACAATGGTTTTGCTATGCTACGTTGACACCAAAAACCATTCCTTTGGTTTTTTTCATCTTTATAGATGAAATGCATCTTGTTGTTGAAGGTACTTTAAGGGAAAGTTTTTCCCAAAGTTTACTTGTCCTAAATCATTGGTTTTGGAAAACCACCCCTTCCACATTTTTCTTTCAAAACCACCCATCCATTTTGATCAATTTCAAATTCCCTTCATCCTAACCTTTTTCCTGAAGAAGAAGAATGAAGCACTACATTATAATGATGAATATGTCGTTACGTGAGATAGGGGTCTCGATGAGAGCCCTCAGACCCTATCCTCGACAACTAGAACAACCATCATTTATCCTTGACAACGAGAACAACCATCATTTGGGAAGATGGAAGGTTGTTTGATAATCAAATGAAGTGGAAGAATTTATATGGTGGTTAATCCTTGTTGAAAGAACCTAGGCATTGACCCATGAACCTTGCAGTCATTGTACAAACCCCCACACCACCTTTGTTTCTTGAAACAACCTATAGGTCCATAATGGAATCCCTATCATTGATCTAAATTAGATCCTTGTCAAAATATCTTTGTAAACTTTGTAATAAGCATTTAATTTTTTTTTGACAGAGTTGAGGAAATGCCCAAAAATTCACTTAGAAGTTGAAATGAACCATTGTGATGGTTGGCCTTCCATGGTATCTCATTAAGAATGAAGGTTGTGGAGAAGAAGGGCATTAAATAGAAGATAAGAGAGAAGAGACTAAGAGTAAATGAAGAAGGGTAGTTCTAGAGGGGAGAACCTCTAAGAAGCAGTAAGCTCAAAGATCGTAGGACAAGGGAGACATTGTGCCTGGTCATGCATGGGCAATTTTTTTTTTGAATTCAATCCACCTGTAAATTTGATTCCGTTAGTGAGTAACAATGCATAAGGTTTTATATGCATAGCTCACCCTTTTTTTAATCAATTCCTCTTAATGAAAATATCCTTAAAACTTGATTTTCCCATTTGGATTTCTAGTGTAAAAAAATATATATTGTCTCATGGTGTTGATGACTATGCATACTTGAAGTAGTTTTGGTTTTAATTTGTTCTTGCATTCTATGTAAACCATGAGAACTATAATTGAGTTACATTGTGATCCTAGCTCTATTAATTGGTTTAAATGATTGGTTGAGTGTATTGTTGGTTCATTTTTAAACCCCATTCTATAGCCAATATTGTAATTGCTTGTCAGGTGTTCATTATTTTGTGGTGAGTTTGTATGAGTTCACAACATTTCAATTAGTTCAAGTGCCATACACTACAACATTGTTGTATTCACCCGGATTCACTTATTTGATCACTGGAATATAGCTATAACATTGCCACATATATTCCATTCAATATGTGGAGAGAACTTGCAGCTTGAGAATAGATTTGGAGAGCCTTTACTGAACAAAGGTATGTCTATTGAAGCAAGCAATCAAGTAGTGAACCAAATATGAAATAGAACAATTATTTTTTATAGCTATTAGTGATTAGTAGCAATAGCATTCTTTATTTCCGCAAAGATCTATGTTGATGAAATATATAGGCCATAGTTCTATCGTTTACGAATCAATCATATAGAAATGCATAGAGAAGCAAACAAAATAAAAATTGCATCTACACAATAGAAGACAACATTGTTATGAATTGTTTCTCTTTCCATGGTCACACAACAATGTAATTCTTTCCTTCTTCATGGCCTCAATATGTTCTTCCTTGGCCATCAATTTTCTCAAATATAAATGAATTTATTTATGTAACAAACTCAAGTAAAGTCTTTTAAAAATCAAAACATCGAAACTATTCCTTGTTCCTAGCCACTATAGGTGAGATATGTTAACACTAAATTAAATAGTTGGCTTTGCTAGTTAATTGGGTTATAGGACTTTTTTAGTTTGACAAAGGTTCTAGACAACTGCAACTGACACAAAAATGTGATCTATTGACAAATGTAACTTTGTTGGGAGAACAAAATTGTTGAGGTCTATGCAGGTTGACAATGCATGTCCTAATGCGAAGAGCCTCAAAAGTTGGCACCTTTTGGAGTTATAAGATAGGGACAGGGTTTCTTTTGTTTTGACACGTAATGTCTCTCTATATCGGGCACTTTTTATGAGTAAAATTATGGGTATGGGGATTTTTGTTGTTTTTGGTGGCAATTAAAGAGATATGTTCCATGGGTTTATGGAACCCTTGATGGTTAGCCATGTGGGTGATTTGATTTTTGGATTTAAGAGGAATATATATGGGTGTGAAATGGAGGATAATGTGGGCATAGAGATTCCTTTTCTACCTGGGGGTGTGAAATTTAGTATGAAGTATGAATGATACAAGTGGAAAGTAATGGAAAATGAAACAATCCCCTAAACCCTTCGTTAACTATGATTTTTCCATGTTCAACCTTTTTTCTCACTGAAAACTTTATCATTCTAAACTACTAGTTTTAGAAAACTATTTTTGTTGTCTACCTATCCCACATTGCTTTCTTTTTCCACCTCTGCTACATTTATCTAGCCACGTGTCATCCACAATGGTTGAAAACCTTTGATTTTTCTGCACCATAAATATCTTCTTTACAAACTCTTTTAAGGGTTATGTATTTGCATTACTGTAGTGTTTGAGAAGAGTTATAAACATAGGCACAACAACATCCATAGAAAATACGCTCAACAATTCCTTGTCCCAATGGAAAAAAGTTCACACATCTATGTAAGCACCTTAACCTGTCGGCCTTCTACCCCATCAACTTGACAAAATTATCTTTAATTAGATTCTCTAGGGAGAATATAGCACATAGGAGGCCAATATATCATTGAGAACTGGCCTTCTTAGAAGACCATGTGATGCACCATCTTCACTATCACTATGGTTGTTGAGGGGCTCTTTGATGCCATCTATGTTTAACCCTATAGCATTGTCATGACCTCGCTTGGTTTTCTTCTCCTTTCCCTTCTTTGTCATTAAGATTAATTGCATCTTTGTATTATTGTTATTATGAGAAACAAACTTCTACTTGTTCACACAATTACCATTAACAAAGTGGCAACTTGGATTCATACCTCAAGAAACCTTTATTGGCATCAAGAGTCCCAAGAGCCACTGAGGCCACCACATGTGCCATCTATTTATTTTATTCATTACAAGAAGAAGTTTCTTGTGAAAATCAATGTAGTTCTTTCTATTCAATGGAGTTGGTGCCTAGTGCTTGTTGTTCATGTCTAGTCACTATGCATGACAACAAGGGCTATCATCCAAAGATGAATTGATCCCATTCAAAATATGTGTCAAGTGCATGTAATTCACTATGGTTTAGACGAATGATGATCCAAGTGGATCTCAGTGGCCATCCACCTTCTTCACTAAATCAACGTTTTCGAGCCTATGGTTTTGATAAACCATGATATTCACCCTTTTGATGGGGAATGTAATATAATTCCATCTCCAATTTTAATGTAATGTAATTCCTATAGAATTAATGCACCAGATCCCACTAGAACTTTGCAATTAAGTATGCTTGGGATAGAGTAGTACTGGTATGGGTGACGTCCCAGGAAGTCCTGGTGTTTTACATGCCTATGGTATTTTGTAAAATTAGACCAATTTATCCCATATACATCATGGGAATTATTCACCTCTCACTCTCCCATATATAATCGAGGAGAAGGAGGTCCTTTAATCATGTAATGGAGTGTGATGTAAAGCTTGTTGTGAATGAAGCATAACCAACATCTCTTTCTCTTTAGGGATAAGCTACTCCATTCTAGCCAGTTTGTTAAGAACGAAATATCAATATAGCATAGAAAAACCTCAGAAAAAGTACTCAATGCGAAAGAGATAATTTAGGATAATAAGCCTCTTGATGACCTCCTTTACCCACTTAAATGTTCAAGTACAAGATGATTCAAAATGAAGAATATCTCCTTGGTATATATAGAATTGAGATATAGTACAACTAATGGCCTAAAGCCGACATGAATAAAATAACATTACTAATATAATATGCCCAATTAAGAGTAATGAGCCAATATTAAGGGCTTAACATTCCCCTCCCCTTGAGACAAGTGTTTTCCACAACACTTGAGTAACTCTGGATGCTTCTATATAAAGACTCATCTTCCCAAGTGGAATCTTGACCCGGTAGTTTCCTCCATTTAATGCAGGAATGCTTTCACGAAATGGATATATTCCTCGGTGTTGGTGAATTCTTGTGTCGATTGATGGCTTGGATCAATATGATTTTCCTTCCTCGTCAAGGTCTAACAATACGGTTGAGCTGGGATCTTGGTACCCTATAACCTTCTTTAAATGAAACATGGAAGCCGGGGTGTACTTGTGAGAATCGCGAGGCTGACTTCAATTGTATATAGTACCAATATTTTGCAACACCTTATAAGGCCCATAGTACTTTGATGATAATTTAGTATCCTTCTTGGCTTGCTTGAGGGACATCGTTGTTTGTATGGTTGTAGTCTTAAAAATGCCCAATCCTCTAGAAACTTCTTTCACTCTGATGTTGATCCTTGTTGTTTCATGTGATTTTTGTGCCATGTGTCATAGATTTGGAGAACTTGTTGTTGATTCTCGATGTGATCTTCCTTTGCTTGAACCTTAGATTTTCTTTTAGAGAAGAAGTGATGGAAGGTGTGGTATCCATAAAAGTGCCATAAATGGTGTCATTTTGTTGTTGTATGAAATGAAGTGTTATACCATTCTTCAAGGGTAACCATTTGAACCATTGTGTTTGTTTTATAGAGACAAAGCAATGAAGAACCTTCCAGAAATTTGTTCACTATCTCGGTTTTGCCATCCAGATTGAGGATGATGATAGGATGAGCTATGAGCCAATTGAGTACCCGAACAAAGAAAATAATTATGTCCAAAAATGTCCGGTGAAGATGGGATCTTTGTCACTTACAATGACTCTTTGGGCTGCCATGTAGCTTTTGAGCTGTCTCCATGAATGTGGTGGCAATTGTACTAACTTTGAAGGGATGAGGGAGTGCAAAATTATTAGCGTGCGCAATTGGTTAGTCTATCAACAATCATAATGATGACACTCTTTCAGCCAGGACTTTGTTGTGATGAAATCCATGGAAACCTCCTCCCAATGACTTGGGATGGATAATGGTTGTAAAATACACGGGGGTCTTAATTGTTTCACCTTATTTTTTTGGTAACCCAAACGTGCATACAAACCTTTGGACATTAGGTTTAAGGCCATCCCCAAAAAATCTTCTTGACTCTATGGTGGGTTTCAAAAATCTTGGTACCCTCCTGGGGTGGCACGATTACAATAAAGTAACACAGTGAATTTAGGAGTTCTTATAAAATCTCGCGCCCGATCTTTATTACCATAGTGAATTATTTTCCATGTAAATATATCAGTCTGGGAATCCTGTCTAATATGAACAAAGTCCACTTTTGTCAATCTTCCGCTCATCCCTGCTATTAATAATCAGGTTGAGATACAACAGAGAAAGGTCTCAACATCTTCATCCTTTATTGAGTGCATCACCTTGTAACATTTTTCTTCCCTTGCATAGGCGTTTCAAATCACTTAACCAATATCTTGGTTTACCCATTTTTTGTTCTAATGCTTCTAAAGAGATAGTCTTTGTTCCAAGAGTATTTAAGACTATCATGATGTTGCACAACAGCAGAGTGCCTACCTATTAGGTAAGGACACCATTTCTTCAATGCATGCGATATTGCCATCATTTCTTTTCTCATAAATGGGTTTATGTAAGTCCTTTCCCTTGAGTGAATTACAGACTTTCAAAAGCCGCGGGCCTTCCTTCTTGCATTAGGACAACACCAATTCCATTTCGAGGCTTTTCCACATTCCACAATAGGGTTTTTGTGAATAGGTGGTCAAGACGGGAGCTATACACATCACCTCTTTAGAGTTGTTCAAAGATTTGGTTGCCTCACGGGGTTCCATGAAAATCTCCTTCTAGCCAGTTAGTGTGATGTCATTTGTTATTCTTCCATAGTTGAACAAACTTGTAGTGAAGTAACCTGTCAGACCCAAAATCCCTCTAAGATTCTTTAATGTTTTGGGGTGCCGATCATCATGGCCTTAATATTTTAGAGTTCTTCACCATGTTACTATAGTGAGATAATACTGACTAAATACTCTACCTCCTTTACTCCAAAGAAACAATTTTGGATGGTTTTAGCATATAGTTGTTTATCTTTGATGGTTGTAACTATATTGTCAACATGGCATACATGATCCTCCCAAGACTTGCTATAGATTAGTATATCATCAAAAATACTAACACAAATTTTTCAAAGGAAGGGATTGAAAATGGAATTCATCAACCAACGGAATGTGGAAGATTACTGTAAGGGCCAAAGGCATGACCAAAATTCATAATGGCCTTCATGGAGTTGAATGTTGTTTTTTGGGATATCTTCTTCCTTCATTACGATCTGATGATACGAGCGAGATCAATTTTGTGAAATATATTGCTCCATGTAGTTCATCTAACAATTCATCAATGTGGGAATGGAAACTTATCTTTAATAGTGATCTTGTTGAGCTCTCTATAATCACGACACATACGCCATGTGAGCTATCTTTCTTGAATACCATTACCGTTGTGTAGAGTAAGAACTTGACTAGGGTCTAATAATGCCCGACCTCTAACATTCGCTTTCAACCATCAAACTCAATTTCACTCTTTTTTGCGTAAGGGTATCTGTATGGCACGATGTTAGGAGGAACACTCGAGTGGGTGAATTTCATGATCATGATTTGGTGGGTGGAAGACCTTTGGGAATATCTTCCCGTACTTTGGTATCAATAGTCCTTTGATCTTGGGAATGGTGGCTTAGATGTTTGAACATATAGTGGTATGGTTGCAATAACGCCTTGATGCCTTTTTCAATAATTTTTGTCATGCTGTTAGAGCTTATCACCTTACCGGGTTTCTAATGATACCTCTTAACTCAATTTCTTTTTCCTTCCAATAAAATTCAAGAAAAGAAGTTCTTGAAAATTAAAATCCGGTGTTCCTAGTTGCCAACATTAGTTCCTAATTTTAACATCTGCACCACCCATGGGTATATGAAATCATTGGACTATTCATTACATATTCCCCATAGTAAGATTGATCTTGGCCATTTCCTGAACGGTGAAAATGCATTCCTCCATCTACAATCATTGCCCGAAACTCTGGCGCTGGATATACAAAACAATTGAGATCTTGTGAACATAGTAGATAGGTATGAGTGCTGGCAGAATCAATTAGGACCATTGCCTTTTTATTTTTGATGTATCCAGCCGATCTTGAGGGTTTGAGGGAGTGTAATTCCAGCCAATGCATTACCACGCGATGTCGTGGAGTCAGCTCTTGATTCTGCAATTGCTTTTACGTTTTCATCTGAGATGGTTCTTGTTCTTGTTCTTCTTCCTCTTCACAATCTGTATGCATGAATAATTCTTCTCGGCCACTTATGTCCCTTCTTGTACTTGTTGTCACAATTAAAGCATAAAACCTTTTTCTTTTCTTTCCTCCAATTGTTAGAGTCAACCTTGTAGGTTGAGGTGTTTTAGAAGAAGAACCTTGTTCTCTCCTATAGATGTTAGGATTGGTCCTTCTAGTAGCCATAGCCATATTTTGCTTTCAACATTTCTTACCTTAAGAAATGCATTCTCCAATGATTTGGGTTCCCAAGGAGAACCTCATGTTGAATATTATCCTTTTAAAGTTCCTATGAATACATCAATCAAGTGCTCATTTGGAATGTCGGTTACACTTTATATTCAATCTTTGGAAGTTCTCAATGTGCTTTCGATGGCCCGAACCCTTTGCTTGAGATTTATCAATTGGCTAAAAGAAGGTATTGTTCCTTGTATCATCATAATTGTGCTATCATTTCTTCCATTGAAAATTTATTGGAAATGGCATTGATTCGCGAGAACAAATCCATCGATACCATACAAATTGATTAAGTTTCTAAATATAAAGAAGCAATTACCTTTTGTGTATGTGGCACATTATGGAGATCAAAGAATTGCTTCATCTGAAGTATCCATGTGATTGGGTCCTTGCCATCAAACACGTCATATCAATCTTAGGAGCGTGCGTTGGTCTTCAAACCAAAGTTGGAGTTTCTCCCATTCTTGATTCACCTCTTGTCCCTCATCATGAATTTCATGGGATGCATTTTTTCACTTCCGGGTGTCTTCTTTGTTCTGAAATTTTCAATGCTTCCATGATCTCCCCTTTTAAACCATCCATCTTAGTATCTAGATTGGCCATTGAATCCATCTTATTTTGCCGTTCATTTATGTCCCTAGCATTTCTTCAACTTCATCAAGAATCCAATTAGAATTTGCTTGGGCTTATTTGGTCAATAAGAAGTTCCCTTTTTGTTGGCATGTTGATTAGAGTGTCACTTTTGAATATATGATTTTGAGGTGAGTTACGCTGGAACGAAAATATTTATTCTATTGTATCTCCCAAGTTTGATATTATACGGGTATGAAACTTTCTTTTATGTAGGTCTCACGATATTTCTTCTCTGCAATGCACCAGGTCCTGATCAAGGTGGATGTGCCAAGTGGAATTTCACGGTAACTTCCCCACAACTTTATTAGATTTTGGCCTTTCCGGAGATCTCACTTGTATAACATACCCCACAAAAAATAATTGATAAATTCCTACAGAAATCACCAGAAATAGCCTATGCATCCCACGATCCAATGAAACCAATCCAACTCAATTTTGATACTCTAGGAAAGTTATGATTGTTTTACGGAACACCTTCTTGAGGCTAGTCAATGGGACTAGTCGGATACCCTATCTTACGCAAGGTATATCTACAAAATTTAAGATGACTCGGAAGATGAAATTTTTACCACGGATACTTTACTAATTTCTATAAATAGCCTCAAGAGTTCAAAGGTCTGAAGCGTTATAGAAATTTTTTTATAGTGAAAATTCCTCAATATTATTCGGTTCGGGATGATTCAGAAGCCTATCTTGTATAAGAATTTGTATCTCCAGTATAAGGCCTCGGGGAGCTGAATTTTGAACCCAAGTACCTTGATCCGTCAGATAAGTATCCCTCCTCTAAGCCATTCCTTATGAAACATTGTAGAAAAAAAATTATAGCAAAAATTCCAAGGTGTCTAGGATGTATGACAAACTCCAAGACCTTGAGCTTTGACACATATGTTAGAACCAAATATCAATATAGCATAGAAAAACCTCAAAAAAAGTAATCAATGCCTTGAAAAAATAGATAATTTCAGATAATGGGCCTCTTCAGGAAACCTCCTTTTACCCCCATAAATGTTCAATTACAAGATGATTCAAAATGAAAATATCTCCTTGGTGTATATATATAGGAATAGGAGGTATAATTACCAAAATGAAAATATCTCCTTGGTATATATAGGAGACTAGGAGGTATAATTACAACTAATGGCCTAAATCCGACATAAATAAAATAACATTACTAATATAATATGCCCCAATTAAGGGGTAATGAGCCAATATTAGGGCTTAACACAGTTTTTGTTATAAAATGTTTTTCTATTTATTTCATTAATAGAGGTTTGGTTTCACTGTATTTACTTGTTTATGCTATATTTTTCTTTGTATCTCATTTCATTCTCAGCATAATATGGATCAGTGGTATCATAACAATATATTCCTTTTTTTTTCTTAGAGTGTGTCCCCCACGAGGTCAGGGTATAGAGAGTTGGGTCTCAACCTAGTTTCACTTAAGGACAACCACTCTCGCCGGCCCAAGCGACCTCCCATGGTGAAAGGAAAGAGAGATGATGCAACAAGAGATCATTTCAAGATGTTTCTCAAGGAATCCCTCGTGCGACATGAGAACGAGATGATGGAAAAATTCACTCATATCCTTCGATGACTACCGATGGTGGTTGAGGCATCTTCAACAAGCAACCATTTCATAGGTGCAACACCATTCAAGCTATAAGTCAATTTTGATATCCCCTTATTTGAAGTCCAAATAGATGCATATGCTCTAGAAAAATGGTTGAGTCTGCTAGAAGGTTATTACTCCAACCAAAAAAATTCTGAGAGAAAAAATATCACCTTCACGCTACTTAAATCCCTTCCCCATGTCAGATCTTAGTGGGAAGGTTACTTGGAGAGGTACACCATAGATGAATCTATGCCATTCACAAGAGAACCCATTTGGGAAACCTTTGTAGATTCCATCAAGGAGGAGTTATACCCTATCAGAAACTATGATGACCAATCATCATATGGACAACTCTGTATCGAAAAAGAGACTAGACGGTGTCGAAGTAAACTAACATATTTCATGCCTTGCGCTCAAAGTTTGGTATCAAAGACTCTGAGTGGCACCTGGTTTTGAAGTACCATAGTGGTCTACATAGGTACATTCAAACAAAGATGGATTTATTTGACATTTCCTCACTAGGAGTTGCTTATCAATATGCAGTAAAAATTGAGAAGAGATTAAAGTAGTAGAGTAAGTGAGAGTTTGGGTTTGCAAACATGCCACAACAGAAGCATGGAAAAGGAAAACCTAACTCACTGAATGAAGGACAAATCAAGGAGATTCAATCTCAAGAAAATGATTCCAAACAACAAACTAAGAAAGGTGATGGGAAGTCTAAGAAAGACACCAGAAAATGGTGTGATTTCTACAAAATACCCTAGCACAACATCGATGAATGTCACTCAAAAAATTCATTGGTGGATGAGCTCAAAGAAAAAAGAATCAGAACCTGACTCAGACTCAGACTCAGAGGACAATAAAGGGAAACAAATCATCGATGCAAAACCCAATACTATCATTGCGGCCACAACAATACAACCAAAAGAACCTGAGGATCCTAAGGAGGGGGACTGCCTCTTCCACTCACAGATGTGGGTAAAGGGGACTCCAGTTCATTTCATTATTGACAACATGAGTTAGAAGAACTTGATCGCGACCAAGGTTGTCAGGAGACTGAAGTTTCCAACCATGCCACACCCCCAACCATACACCATCAAATGGTTGAGTTGGGGATGAAACATTTGCGTCAGATAACAGTTTTGCATGTCCTATGACATCAATGCCTTCAAGAATGAGGTACTATGTGATGTTGTGCCACTTGAAGTTTGTGATGTTATTTTAGGACAACCATATATGTGTGAACATCACACTATATATAAGTCTTGGTCCTGCAATGTCATTGCTACTTTGGGAGGTCGACTCTACAGGGTACTAGAGGTGGCTCTGACTACTGCCACTTCATTGATCTCGAAAAAAAAATGTCGCAAAGTAATATCTCAGACCAAAAAAATTTCCCTCTTCATGATCCATTCAAAAGATGAACAGAAGGTCACTATGACCACTACAGCCTCAACCCAAGACCTTTCTATCTAGCATAAGCAGGTCAACAAGATTGTAGAGGAGCACAAAAATATTTCTACTTCACCTACGAGGGTGCCTCTGCACTACCACATCCCACATTCCATTTATTTGGTGCACGATGCTCCCTTACCCAATGGTCCAATCTATAGACGCTTCCTTCTAGAGAATGATATTCTTCCATATGTTCATCATAGGTATATTAACCATGATCCTTTCCAGGTGTGTTTGGGGTTTCAATCATTATCCCCCATTGATATAGCTCTTTTTGTTGCATCTTCACTGACAAAGTTCTCCCACACTTAGACCAAGACAGATCATGCAACCAGATTTGTTGAACGGATCCAACACCTCCACCAACAAGTTAATGACATCCTTCCACATGCCAAGTACAAGCATGACAACTACTTTAGCAAGGCAAGTGATTCACTAAAGTTCAGATTGAACAAAAGTTTCCCCATCTCCCGAGGTAACTTGATGTAATGGGGACCATTTCTTCCTAAGGGGAGAGGACCGATCTAGGTGGATCTTGGGGGCCATCCACCTTCTCCACTGAATCAACGTTTTTGAGCCTATGGTTTTGATAAACCATGATATTCACCCTTTTGATGGGGAATGTAATGTAATTCCATATCCATTTGTAATGTAATGTAATTCCTACAATGTTAATACACCGTATCTCATTATAACTCTGCAGTTAAGCATGCTTGGGATAGAGTAGTATTGGGATGGGTAAACTCCAGGGAAGCGTTTTACATGCCTATGTCATTTTGTAAACTTAGACCAATTTATCCCACATGCATCATGGGAGTTATTCTCCTTTCACTCTCTCATATATAATTGAGGCGAAGGATGTCCTTTAAGCATGCAATGGAGTGTGATGTAAAGCTTTTTGTGAATGAAGTGTAGCCAACATCTCTTTCTCTTCATAGATAAGCTATGTCATTCTAGCCAGTTTGTGTCTTATAGTGTTCTGCTATTTAATTCATTAATAGAAGTTTGATTTCACTGTATTTCTTTATTTTTGCTATATTTTCATTTGTATCTCATTTCATTATCAGCATAATCTGGATCAAATGAGACACCTTAGTTAATCAATGGCGATAACTATAGTTCATATTTTCAACAAAGGAGATTTTTTTTTTATGATAGTCATGATATCTATCCTCAAGTCTATGAAGGAGAGGAGGCCTTTAAATTGATAAGAAAAACATGACACGTGGGAGGAGAGAAAAGGACATGTCCTTAAACTTCATGCTTAGCCAATGCTTTAGTATTTCCCACTATCACTATTGGTACCTTTCAAAATATGAAGGGTATATATAAAAAAAAATGGATTTTAATTGCCCAAAAAACCCTCCAAGTTAGAGATTATATGATCACTCGTTATTTCTAATTCTCCAAAATTCACAAGCTACATGATCCCCAATGTGAAGCTATATGCCTAAGAATGCATTAAGGACCTATTTTTGGTTTGGGGGAATTTATGTTTTGGGTATCATCCCATATGGTCCCATATGATATCATCCCATTTGCCAATTTGTCTCCTTCCTGCCAAATAAATCTACTGACAAATGATAATAGTGGAAATAGTAGTTATTGTTTTTGTACGTATTGTAGAAAGGAAGTTTGTCCTCACATCATGCTGGTGATATGTCTGTACAACAAACATTAGTTTGCCCACAAATATATGTTCTCTTTAAAAAATATAGACAAAATTTTCATCAAGCAAAGAAAAGGCAAAAGCCAATTTGATAATTCAATTCTCCCTGAAGACTCTTCATAAATACAATTTATGTCAGTTTACATTTTTAAATATGATATTGTGTGAAATGAGATTTGGACCATTTCTTATAAGAATTGTTCATTCTTGGGTCATATCATATAACAGATACATTACATAACAAACACATGGAATTTTAATATTAATGGAAGTCTCTTCTAAAGTGCCAAGTGTCTCCTCCACAATCCATTCACCTCTCCTTGAAAACACATCATTAATATTGAAATATTTACCTACAAAAAACATATCTGGTATCCTTAATATATATATATATATATATGCCTTCCACTAGGGAAACCAAACCAACTATAATGCATCAAATTGTTTGAGATAATATGGAAATATTTTTTTTTGAAACTAAAAGTTTGGACATAATTGAAATTAATGTTGTCTTTTGTATCAAGAGAAAAATATATCCATTGATTTTTCCTATGTTGACAAAGATGAGGTGGGATTGAAATCCTAAGACCTCCTAGACCAAATAACAGAATAAGAAAACTAAATATCATTAGAATTGAGTAGAGGGTTGGCCCTCATCCGAAGGCACTTGGGCTTGAGGTAGAGTGATGTGTGAGAGGTCCAGTCCCACCATCTATTTGGCCATTAAGTTTAGTTTGTAGTCGTGTAGCCGAAGTTGAGCTTGAATTTCATCGAGCCGGAGCAGAATTTTCTTCTTTTCCTCCTTGCAGTCAACTAAGACATGTCCCAGCAAGAGATTCATATGCCAATATATGTCTACAGTCTTCAGGTATCGGGAGACATAAGGTCTGGTATTACTTGTGTCTGGGATCCATGAGCTAATTGAATCTAGGACCACATCATTTGGGACAAAGCATCATAAGAATCAAACATTGGCCTCTGTAAGATATATCTCAGCTTGGATGTGGGGAGGAGTGTGGGAGACATATGATTCAGATGACTCTTCTGCTGCAGTTGTGAGACGAGTGCCCGAGTATCCTAGAATATTTTTAGAGGAGCCTCTAGGTCCAGGACGAGAGCGTCTGCCATGGGCCATCAGAGTTTGGTTAAAAAGGAAAAGGGATGAGTAGGAGGGTGGAAGGTGAGCCAACAACGAGGAGGTGAAGCAGAGGTGAGGGACGAGTAAGATGAAAGTAAGGTGACGAAGTCGAATGGGATAAAGGGCAGGGATAAAATAATAGGGCGTTGAACCGAAGAAAGAGTTGGGGGTGTCGCCTTCATGAATAAAAGGGAGAAGAGTAAGTGGAGTTAAATAAAAAGGAGAATCCATAATGGAAATTTGGACGAGAGGGACGTACCAGGTGAGGATGAGGTAACATCGATGAATCATAACCAGAGCATAAACAAGACAACTACAGGGAGTTATGATCCAGACACTACATGTCATTGCAGTGTAATTAATCCCCATTAAGTGAGGCAATGTAGGTATGAGGAGGGTGGCAGGTGCCAGCAAGTTGAGGGGACATGTGGTGGTTTGCCTCAAGTGGTAGCCCCACGAGAGGTCTCTTCCCCGACACCCGATATGGGGGGTATCCTTAAGTTATATTAATTGTGCTTTTGAAATGTTTTGGGTCCTTCAATGTACTAGGATTTACTCCCTCTATTTTTAAAATGCATAGGCCTATTACCATTTTGAGAGTTAGGGTAGGAGATCATCACCAATTTTCAAATAAGATATTTCTAATTACAATGTCTTTATCATTCTTGTTAAATATTAATATTAAAACCTCCCTTAAATTGCTTTGGCATTCCCATTCACCTCTTTTAGGATATATGATAGTTATAAAACTTTTTAATATTGTCAACCTTGCTCAGAATGGAGTTGTTTTTCCATAAATACATACACATGCACTTCTGGACAATTAGGGTAGTGGCACATAATAAAACTCCATTAAACCTCACGCTCTAAAGAAAAAATTAAAAGGCCAATTCATGAGAATATTTTATTTAAATTATATATTAATGTGCACACCTTGTAAACACTAAAAGGCCAATTCATAAGCAATATTTAATTTAAATTATATATTAATGCACACATCTCGTAGAAGTAAATAATTTAATTTATATACAAATTCTCATTGATATTAGTCTTCAAGTGCATGGAGGGGATATGCAAGGATATGACCCCATCTCATTTGCATGCAGGAATTAATCATCGTCATCTCTATTGAATTCTTCTTTATGGTTTCTTGTTGGTGAGGTGGGACTATGGAGCAGACATGGGATGGAGTTCATAGTAGCTCCTTGAGTATCCTCAATCATAATTGAACCCATATAGTAAGAGATACCTTTGATATTTGGTTGGTTTATTAGGAATATGGTCTACAAGACATAACACTTGGGTGTATTTAGTGGATAATTTCTAGAGTTCTTTACACATTTGGATATCTGGATTTTTTCTTTGGGTTATGTCCCCGGATCAAAAGGAGGTTTATCGCTCTTCCTCCATTCTTTTGTAGTGCTCATTCGTTTGGATCTCTGTATACTAACAATAGTGAGATTATGCCAATTTGTGTTGTGTTTTTTAAATGTTTGTGATATGTTCTTCTAGGTATACTTGGGATTAGATGTGTTGGTTTCTCCAATTTAGGTTATGAAAATTCTTGGAAGTACAGTGTTCTAGTTATACTAATTTTAGGCCTGTGGAGTAGAGAACTTTCTTTGTGTATTGGAAATGGCTCAGATCAACTTGGCTCCAATTTGACTCGGCCACCCTTAGCTATCTTTGTTATGGGTTTAACAATCATGGAGTACATGGACATTCATGATATTCAAAGAACTCTTTGAATAAATGAAGACTCTATCCAATGCAATAGAACCTCTGACTATTTTTGGTGACCTCTAAAGATCATGAAAATCAACATGAATCTCCTAGTCCAACAAAGGTAGAAATTAGACGTTTTTGAAGCAGAGAACAGTATGCTAAGGAATCAATTCATCAACCTTCGCAAATATTCTCACTCCACAACCTCAAACCATAGGATTCCAATCAACTGTGTGTAGGTATATTACAAGGAGGAAGAGACAATACACCAAATAAAAGATGACATGGACATCAAACAACACAATTCTCTTGCTTCCAATGTAGGCCGAGAAGAGGATAATAGCCATCACATGTTCTACTCGCCCTTGTGTTTTTCTAAGTAATTAGAATAATAGGTATTTTTATTAAGAAGTTTACATGCAAACACAAATGGGACGTAATAATTGTTGACATTGTAGGGTCATATAATTGTCATCTTTTTATATCCTCTTTTCCCTATTTTATATTCCTTTTCGCTTACCTATGACCCTGTATTAGTCTATTTAATGCTTATGTGTGGGATTTATGTTGATAGTGTTTTCCATTGCATTTCTTAGTATTTCGTTGAATTATGATTAACGTTAGGAAGGATTAGTGTATTTCGTATTTATTTTTGAAAACTGACTCAATTTGGGAATTGCTATAGATCCATGTTTTGCAGATATTCAAAGATTAATTATGATATTCAAAGATTAATTGTGATTTTAATTATGGGTGATGGATTTTTATAAAACCTGCTTTTATAAATCTATTATTCTACATTTTTTATATGTTCCATTTAATTTGGGTAGCTACAGTTCATTTGTCAGCTAATTCAAATTATAGATTTAATTGTTGAAGATAAAGAAGGTAATTTGTTGGTGGATATGAGTGCATATTTGATTCTCTACAAGATTTGAAGATCTCCATTGGATGTATCATGGATCTAAGATGTAAAACACTATTATATGACATTTCGGATGTGTTTTGACGAAGTTGTTATAACCCACATCTCCAAATGTGAATTTGACATTAAAATGCATCCTAATTTTGATGGGAGTTAGCAAGGATCAAGGAAACCATTTTCTATGTCGGAAATCAGTTGTAACCACTATGGGTTCATTAAATCCTCAAGTGGGTTTGATTAGATATTTGTTATTTTTTGTTTCAAGTAAGTTCATGTATAAAAGAGAGTGTCTTCTCCATTATATGAGGAGGACTCTTAAAGCACATCTCCAACTTATGATGGAATAAAACACTTTTCATGAGATCTTGCTTTAATTTAGCTTGTAGTTTTATATTTTATGTAATGTGTGATTAGATTAATTTATTGATGTTGTATATTAACATTAGAACTTTGTTCTATGACAAAAAGGGCCCGCGACAGGAGAACAAAACATTTATTAGTGTTGATTATCTTTTATTTTCATTTATTTAATTTCTGCAAGTGGGTTTCAATTCAAGTATTTTTAATTTCGCAAGTGTGTTTCAATTCAAGTATTTTTAATTCCGCAAGTGTGATTTATTTTCTTGCAGGGGGTGGTGTGTCTTTATCAAATATTTCCAACAACGGGAGCTATGATTTATGTTAAGAAGAAGTGCCTAAATCATGCCAAGAGATAACATGGTGACAACAGGGTCCCAATAGCACGATCAGTGTTCAAGTACATAAACATTTTCCAAGATTGATTGAGCTAGTTTTGTGTGAGTTCAACATGCTACATATCTTCCATCACTTTGATTCTCTATTTATACGCTCCACAGATTACATAACCTCCATATATTTGACTCTCTTCTTATGTGCTCAACAAACTACATATCTTGTATAGCTTTGATTCTTTGTTAGCTTATTTCTAATTAATTATTATTGTTTGGGTTTCATAATTGAACAAAGTACATAGTTGTAAGCTTTGATTCCTTGATTGATTGGTTTCCAAATAGAGGACATAGATGTGTGCTTTTGATTCCCTGTTGGTTGATGCTACAAATTCACTTTCGTAGAAGCATACTAGACAAACTAATGCAAGATAAGAACATGTAGCTCGCACATACAGTGCATGACATCTCACAAACATTTGGACCATGGGTTGACAATTAATTTATGAACTCTTTAATTACTAGAGTGATTAATTAGCCCCAACATTTTGTTGTCGTTGTTGGGGAGGTCTCAAGAGAACAACATTATTTCTTGTATTAGTTTTAGTTGGTACATAGAATTGGGATTTTTAGAGGGTGTTTGATGACTTAAACTTCTGAATATTCCATCTAGAGTGATTTCATTTTAAGTTAGAAGCATGAATAAAAGTTTTTTTAATACGGGGAAACATGAACGGTAAGATGAGAGGTAAGAACCTATGCATTCACTACAAAGATTTCGTAGTGAGTTCCTACTCCATTGTATTCAAGGCATGTAGTTTGCATGATTTAAATTAGAAGATTTATTTATTTTTATTTTGTGGTGTAGTAAGAGCCACCCATACTACTAATATTTCTTTTGCAGGAACCTTGGTAAGAGAAGAAAGCATTGGTGAATAAGGATTCCATTATAAAAGGAACCAAGGGGGTATAGAAGCCTTCTAGCTTGTGTATGGATTGATTATCAAGGTATGCGGTGAATTTCCATTGTTCTTTAACATCTTGGGTTGATCACATTCTAAAAAATTATATCATTTTTAGGATCTGCAACAGTTGCTACGCAATGTTGTGTAGGTCAATCTAGGAATGGAACACTTGAAATTTTTGGTATGTGGATTCCTTGCATTGAAAATTAGATACCTACAAAAATTCACGCATATCGAGATCATCATTTTGGATAAATGGGTTGTTGTGGTATATTGGCTCGATGAATTTACTGAGAACATAGTTGGGACAATCATGTTTTGAGAGGTCATATGGGAATATTTTTAAAATATGTTTCTACCGATAATATCCCTTGAAATCTAGTGTCTAATCCACTTTGAATCACTCAATTTGGATAACAAACGAAAACGATATGACCAAAACATTGTCTGGATGTAGAGTAGGCAACTCGGGAATAAAGTTAGGACAATCGTGTTTTGGATGCCTAAATGGATAGATATTTCAAACATGTTTCTAGGGTATATTCTCCTATGAAGATGATTTAAAACTAAATTTGAATCACTATGTTTCAATATCATATGAGAAATTTATGACCAAAATACTCACTGCCTATCCTAAATCTACAATCCTAAAATTTATTTCCTAGGTTGTTCCTTGGCATATTTTACCAATCAATTATTCTTGTCTTGAAAACATTTTATGTTGGAGACACCTACATGAGTTTAATTTTATTTCCAAGTGGAATCAAGTCAATCTGTCATCAAATGAAATTTCTATGCCCAAAATCGTGACTGTTAGTATAGGCCAGAAATCAAAAACAACTTTGTCATGGAAATTGTTCCTCAACAAGTTTGACATATCATATCATAAAATTTTGAAAACCAAATTATATAGGAGATATTTCTATGAATATACTTTAATTTGGCATTGGAATCACTCAAATCGGACGTCAAATGAATATTTTATCAAGGAACTATTGTTGGGTAGTCTAGGTGGCCACCACTCCTCGGCAGGTAAAAATGAATTTTGCTTTGATTATCTTTCCTTGGACTTGTTTTATATGAAATTTTTGTGATTTATTTGCATATTTATTGGAAGAAGAAAGTTCGATCACCTCTCTTCTTCCACGAGCTCATGTTTTATTGCAGACAAGTGCTAGTTGTTTTTGCAGGTACTTGGAGGATAAAAAAGGGTTGATCCATGCATGAGTAGTTCTTGAAGACAAATTTTATGAAGAAGGGAATTTCATCCATACATCCAAATAAAAACTGTGCAACATCATGTGACGCTGAAGGCCTTGACTCTATCATGTTCAAATTTCAAGTTCCTAGGAGCTTGCTATGACACAATTCCAACTATTGGCCAACAACAATATTGAATATTTTTCATCAAAGTCATTGATGGATAAAGATAAAGACAAATGAAGAAATGATGTGAAAACAACTGAATACCCATTCCAAGAGAATTCAAGTCCCATTACCCCATCAACCATGCCATTTCTACTAAAGTAACCTTCAAGAAAACCTATTGTCCATCATGCCCATTCCCTAGTACCACGGTATGTCCATGCATTTCTAGATCAACGATCATTTCCTGTTGAAGTTCATGAAGTCTCCTTTTCTTATGTGGTTATCTTTGAAAGCCAATAATCTTTACTAGAATATCATTCATGTAACCACTACATTGAATCAAAACTTCCACCCAGTCCCTAAGCTTCCATAACTTCTTGCTCTACCCACTCCTAACCCACCCAATAAAATAACTTGCCCCACTTACAAGGCTAAGCTACCATTTCAGTTTCAATGTTCAATAAATATTTCCAACATTTTTATTACTGCATGCCTGTCACTATTCTTGTCTAACACACTTCCTTCATATTCAATATTTAACAATGTGCTACAAGTCTTGCAGTATGTTTCTATTTTTAGTAGTCCTTCATAGTTCCACCATTTTTACAGAAGCATTAGAAATAACAAAGTTCTAAGGATGATATTGGTACTACTACACAAGAACTAGTACCAATAATCCATGTCATTGTCACACAAGAACCAACTATAGGATCGCCAAAGGTCACAAAGGAGAAGAAATAGGTGTTACTACACAATAACCAACACCTACAAGCATGAGCTTTCCATACAAGAACCATCCTCAAAAGACTCTATTGTTGTCACACAAGAAACAACAATAGATAAATCAATCGAAGAAATTTTCGAGGAGGCCCTAATGTTGCCACATGAGAACCAACACTAGAGAAATCAGTTGAAGACATTCCTCAAGAAGCACAGACTACTGCCCCACAAGGACCTGTAACAGAATAAGTTGTTGCAGAAGTAGTCTTTCCTCAAAGATTCATGAAATATATCTTAGAATTAGATGGCAGTGTCATGGATAGTCCTTTAAACCAATTTTCAAAGATGCTTTCTCTTTGCCATGAGAACTTGTGAAGACCTTACTACAAAATAGCATACACTTACTGCACATTTCATAACATTCATAGGTAGGTATAGGTATGCTTCTTCTTCCTAGTTGTTTATCATATTCATTTGAATACTTTAGAATTGTATTTGGAAAACACTTCAGCCTCTTTTCTTTGTTTTTTTGTCCTCCTTCCTTTCCATTTGCTATTTTTCCAAGGAAAAAAAAAGTCTCTAGTCACTTGATTTTCCTTGCCCTTTATATGCCTAATTTTGAAGTCATATTCACTCAAAAATTCTAGCATCTAGTTTGTTTGGAATTTAGTGTTGGTTGTCCAAACAAATGTTTCAGGCCACAATGGTCTGTTCTTAGCTTGAATTTCTTACCCATAAGGTAATGCCTCTGCATTTTTAATGCATGTACAATAGTTTCCAACTCCAAGTCATGTGTAGCATAATTTATCTCATGCTCTTTTAATTTTTTGGATTCATAGAATACCACATTGTCCCTTTGACTGAGGACTCCACCAAGACCTTCCTTGCATGCATCGGTGCACACAACAAAATATTCATTTGGATCTGCAATCTTCAATATTGGTGCACTTGTCAATATTTCATTCATTTGGATATCATCTAAGAACACAATCACAAACTTGTGTGGGTACTCCCTAAACACTCGATTCATTAGGCACATAAAAATTGTTGGGGCATTTGATAGCCCAAATGGCACTATCATGAATTCATAATTCCTGTATCTTGTTCTGAATGTTTTCTTGTTGATGTCTTCTTCCTTTGTTCTTACTTGATGATAGCCTGGTCTCAAGTCAATCTTCGAAAAGATTATTGCACCTTTCAGCTGGTCAAACAAATCATCAATTCTTAGCAAAGGATACTCATTCTTTATGGTAACCTTATTAAGTTGTCTGAAGTCAATAAATAACCATAAGGTTCCATCCTTCTTTTTTCACAAAAAGAACCGGATCTCCCCAAGGTTACACACTTGGGCATATGTACCCCTTCTTTAATAGTTCTCCAAGATGCATCTGCAACTCTTTTAGTTTTGGTGTACCCATTATGTAAGGTGTATTAGACACTGGGGCATCTCCTGGCACCAAATCAATATAGAAATCAATGTCTCTTTTTGGTGGTAGTCCCGAAAATTCTCTAAAAACATCTTCAAAATCCCTCAATAAGGGATGCAAACATCTAACATCCTTTCATGAAGCTCTTCTTCAACTACATAGTGGAAATCTCTCTAACAGCTACAACTCTTTGAATGCCTTGAATCTTTCCTTGTTGCCCTTCCTCATCAAGACATGTGATTGTCTTGTTGTAACAGTCCAAGACAACATGATGTTTCTCCAAACAATCCATACCAATTATAAAATCATATGAACCCAATGATATGACATTTACATCCACCTTTGTATTGAGTCCATTCATGTCTATTGGACAATATTTAACTAACTCATTGATTTTCCTCTTAGCCCCTATGGCTAACTGAAATAACCAACATTTCTTATGCTTAGTTCTTTGCAAGTGAAATATTTTAACGATGTTAGCATTTATGTAACTATGGCTAGCTCCTGAATCACTTAAAATTGTTATGGGCTCATTATTCATCTTACCTTCCACTTCAATCATGGGAGATTGATACTATCTCTGCTTGTTGTCCAAGGCTGCATAAATCCTTGGCATGATTCCTCCCATGTTTTCCACTATTTCAGCATGTTGAATGTTGTGGATAGTCCCTATTCTTTCTCCTTTGTGAGGGAAATCCTTATGTAGATGATTTCCCCCGCATCCCCAACATTGCATCGGCTACTGCCATGGCCTTTTTCCAAATGAATCTGCAGTCTTGTGTTCATTTTGTGTGACTTGATCATGTTGATTCGCTTGGAAATTATTCCTAAAAAAGGGTGTCTTAAAACCCTTGTGCCTTTGATCCTTCTTATCCTTCACCTTGTCTTTCAAATCTTTTTGGAAAACAAGACTTCCTTTTCTCTTTTCATACAGATGCCTTGCTCTCCTTATGGTTTCCTCCAAGGTTTTGAGGTTGTCATATTGAATATTATCACTGTAGAAAGAGGGTAACCCACTTAGAAACCTTTGGATTTTGACTTTCTCATCCTTGATGAAGTCAACATACTTCAACAATTCAAAGAACCTCTTTTAATATTCCTCCATTGACATGGTTCCCAACTTGAATTCAAACAACTCTTTCATATTTATTTAATAGTAATGCTTGGACAAATATTTCTCTTGGAAATATCCCTTGAACTGCCTCCATGAGGTTCTTTTCTCATCACCCTCATGATCATCTCCATGAAGGTGGAATCAAGAGCTAAATATGGGCCATCTCTATAGTAGGTCCTATCATCCCTCAATATGTCTCTGTCACCCTGCATGTTGTCCACCTGTCCCGACTGGAGAATATTTTTCATATCTATAATGACCCATGGCTCACCCAGATGCCTCACGCCATCCTCCTGTATTTGGTGGTACCTAATGAGGGATTCAATGGATGGTAGCATAAATCTCCACGATGGTATACCTGAATGGATCATTGTATCACTCAATCCATGAGTGTCAACTGACTCTAGACATTGAATGAAGGTGTCCTCATCACTAGTGCCATATAATCATGGACCCCATATAGATGTGTCCTCAACTGAATTGTACTTGGCTCTAGAATTTGCATGCGTATGCTCAATTGCCTCAGGGATCTCTAGGAATGGTAACTTTTGTGACACATGAACACCCTCAATCGCCTCTGGGTCATGCCTCTCCATAATCATCTCCAATCCTGAGCACCTCTCGCTCTCCTCTGTCATCTGGTGCTCCTTCGTCAAATTCTCCATGTCACTAACATCATCTAGTGACATAGCTAAAGCATATGACTGACTCTCTATTGAGATGGATGTAGTGGATATACGACTAGTCTCCTCAAGGAGCTGCTCTACTCTAGACTCTGAATCTCAAAGGGTTTTCAGTGTGCATTCCAAGAATCCATGTGTGCTTACCAACTCATGAGTGAGTCAGTCCACCTCAGTCTTCTCCTCCTTCAGTGCCCCATGATACATCTCACCAACCTCCAGAAAGTAATCTCTATCCATAAATAGTTGTTGGTAGTCGGTCCTCATAACATTCACTCTCTCCCTGAGTGTCTGAAAGTTATCAATGGAAAACTCTCTATCTGAACTATATTGTGCCATTGTGGCCTTCCAATAATACTCTACCACCAATGTGTGTCTATCATCATTGTGTCTAAGGGCTGCCATGATCATGTCCTCTCTGAACCTCAATTGTCCTGCCAAATGTTGTGACTCTTGAACACTATCCTTTTGAAGTGCTACCCCATGAATCCCACTGCTAATGCCAATTGTGGAATCATCATCAACGCACTCCTCAAGAGCTAAGGTGCCACACTTACCGATTTCTATTGTGCTATTGAATTCCCCTAGATTCCACGGTACATCATCATATATTGTTTCCTCAATATGAACCTCCCTATATCCTCTTGTGCACTCACTCTACTAATGTCATATGTACCTGGATCCCATACTGATGTGTCCATATTTGTGATATGGCCATCCCGACAAACAAGGAATGCATCTTTGTCCCTATAGGTTGGTCCCTGAACTAAGTGTCCCATCGATATGTTGGTATCCACAACCTGGTCTATCGATGGACTCACCAACAGATGTGAGACACTCTCCCCATAATGGAAGGTACGTAAATATTCATCTGTTTCCAGGTCATGCCTCTCTTCGTGGCCCTGCAGATCTAAATGTCCGTTGTGTTCAATCACCACACAAGGCTCCTCTACCACATCTAGAATTCCACTGATATCCTCATGTGTCATGGCTAGCATAGGTGACTGAGAATATGAGGAATGTTTCACGCTCAACTCCATGGAAGGCTCATCATCCCCCACGCGTAACTTCCTAGAATTCATGTGAACACCCAAAGGTAGGTCACCCAACATATGAATCCCATCATGTCTAGGTGCTAACACATCTCAACCCTCCCAAGCACCTTGGTCATCACTCTTTCCATGAGATGAGTGGGTGTCACTGGCCTCACGGGACTGCCCAAATGAAGCATCTAAGGCTAGCTTCTCATGCACATAATCCCCATGCTCCTCAAAATGGTCAAACTAAGGTGTTTTCCTCTATATATCAAGCTCATCAACCTATCCCACATGTGTGCTAACCTCAGAAGATAGCTCTATTGATGTTGCATCCCATGTTGGCCATCAATCATCCTCATCACATGCATCTTCTTCATCATCACTGTCATGGTGCACCTCGATGTAATGTACTTTCCCCTTGCTCCTGCATCTGTGATCTGTCTCTAATATCCTTGTTTTCTCTTCGCTTCACTACTTATCTAAAAAAATTGGTATAACCCTTCCATCGTGAAAGGCTCATCTATTCATCCTCCTAATCATGATGTTGCAATACTCACCCAAAGTGACCAGTCTCCAGAATCTTTCACTCTGAGAGTTATACTCTCTTTCCATGGCCTCAAATTCATGCTCCATCAATATAATACAAAATATAGGATGACGCGAGAAATGGCTCTGATACGACTGTAATATCCCCAACCAAATCTGATGTAAAAATCATATTTATGTAGTTGAGGAATTTCGTCAAACACTTGGCATACAAGCTCCCAGCTCCCTTGAAATCACTTCAATACTTATTGTCCCAATTAACTCAAGTTTAAAGGATGAATTTTATGTCAAACACATCACATGAAACACCTAAAACCTTTCCCAATGAGTGGCTGTTCTGAATTTATGTTTGTTGTTATGCTTATTTGCAACTAATTGGTTGAAGTGTTTTGTCAAACACTTTGTGTGCAATGGCTGTAGAAACCCTCTATCCACTGCTCCAAAAATATGTAATTTCTTCAGTAAATGATGGCCCCAATGACAAGATATGTTCCCTGCTTGGTCTGAATTCGCCATAACTGAAGATGAGTCTCGATCCACCAATGAAACAACCAATCTCCTCATAAATAATTCTCCCAAGATGTATGGAACTCGATCCCAACAAGTAGAAACTGATACAACCCCAAAATATGAAGATTTCCACTACCAGATGCACCCCTCTAAGCAATATTTCACCCTGGGTATAAAAATAATGAATCTCCTCAAAGATCCTTTCCAAATATCCAAGATCTAATAGATCAGGAGGTGGAATAGACATGCAAGTGAGGATCTGAGTTATATATCTATTCTGGATGCTAAATCAAACTTCTCCAAGATCTTTGGTAAACCCCTTCTGAAGAGAACCCTTTTCAGAATTTGCCCTGCTTCACAAATGAATGACCGAAATGGATCTTAACTTAATAGAATGGTGAGGGTGGAATATTTCACCGCCTTGGCCAAGCTTGGATCAGGAATGGGAGAATCTTTCACTCCCTTGCTGATCTCTAGGGTTTATTTAGTCAAAACCCTCAAGTATCTTGAGCTCTCTAGCCAAAAGGCCAGACATCAAAAATCAATCAACATAATGAGAGAATAGAAGCCCATGTCTCTCTTTTATACCTATTTATTTACCTTTTCCCTCCTAGTGACTTTTAATTCACTTTTAATATTTCTTCATAAAAACACTTTTTTTTAATTTAATTAACCTTTTTCCTCCAAAAAGCGATTAGTTTTCCCTTATGGCTTCTCCGGCCACTGAAAGTCACTTTTCATCATCTTATCCTTTAGATATTGTCCTCCCGATTCCAATGAGATATTACACTAAAGTGTTCCTTCAAATATTATGCCCAAAATGACATCTTTAGTTAATTTAATTAGAATATGCTCAGTAATAACCTTGTTTTATGGAAATCGTCGGAATGCAACGGAACCAAAGACAAGTTGTGTGGAAATGATCATGATGATGAATAAATGTAAATGAACTAAGTTGGGCCCCAAAAAAATCCTCCAAACCCTCTGATCTCTTTGATGTCATAGTCTCACCCCTCTGACCTGCTTGACTCCAGCCACCTGAAGTGAATCTCACTACATAATAAGGGAATCCAAAAATGGGAACATTACATGTGCAGACCTCCAATTTCTTTTTCATGGTTGTAAAACCCTTAAGCATCCTCCATGTCTCTATTTCTCATGTAGGAACTAAAGTCTGCTTTTCTCTATCTCTAATTCTACAAGAATGTGCACGCAATAATTGTTGTTAGAATTAAGCATATTGCAAAATATTTATCAATTAGATTACAAGTCATTCTTCATTTTAAATTATGAAGAATATTTATGCACTACTCTAAAGTAGGTTTCCTTAATTGCATTCATTTTTTAAACAACTTTCCAATGACTATTCTGATGTCTCAATATGATTTTTGAGCGAATAGTTACAATAATTACAAGTTGTGATTTCCACTCTTTCGTTACTACAAAATTTACTTTTGAAGAAAATATAGTGCCCAAATCAAAATTTTGGGTCAACAGATCTCTTCTACTTCTCGAGATATTTTTGTTGGCATAGGGGAAGACCTAGGGTTCAACACTACAACAACGCACCAACAAAACCCTAACTACCAACCCTTTTGGCAACACCTACGAAGCAGATGAAGTTTCACCCGAAGTAGAGGCAGGGGTGGTTGCAGGACTCAGATGTCTGCAACCTTAGCTGGGACATAGATCCGTGGTTGTAACACCTTAACAGAGCACTTAACAATTATGATTTGTCAATATTCAGTCTCAGTTTATAGCGTAGCTAAATCCTAATAGATCATCAACGCAGTATTCACACAGATCCAATAGATTCAAGCACTAAGCATACTAACATAGATCAGATCTAGCATTCATTCACATTATTCAGCACTAAGCTACCATATTGGATCATTTTAAGCATATATTACAGCACTAAGCATTCAATCACATAGATAACAGAACAACCATAAAGCACATAGCAATCGCAACACAGGATATATGTGGTTCACCCCCACCCTGGGGCTAGGTCCAACAACACTTCGTCTTTTTTATTAGATTCTTCAATCAGTTACATGCACAGAGCCAAAGCACCATACTCCGCATAGGACAGGAGATATGCACACACTTCGTTAGATCCTCCTTCCCCGAGCTAGGTCACAGCACAAAGCCTTCTTACACATTCTGCACACAAGATTCTTACAATCACTTGCACTTAGCTCTGCAAGTCTCACACATAGTATGCACAAAGCCTCTAGCTCCACACTACGTCGATTTACTAGGTTTTACCTCCTCTCTTTTCTCTTAGATCTTCTAGATTTCTATTTATACATTACAAAAAGGGGCCTAAGCATGGGTAAACGCATGGGCCGACATCCCCATACCCATTACATAAGCTCAAAACCCAAAAATCCCTAAAAAGGGGTTGAGATACCATGATCTCCACTTCGCCTTGCGCTCCGCCTTCGACAGCCTGTCGAAGTCCCAAAAGTAGGTCAAACATGACCAAGGGTTCTCAAAACTTGGTCAAGGGCCAACAGGCCCCCAACACTCACCTGTGACTTGTCCCGAGTCACTTTGATCTGGGTAGCTATGCCTCAAAATCCTCGATCTTGGCTCGACTTCTTCGACCTGTTGTTGTGCCATGGCCTCATGTTCAGCGAACTCTTGGATGACTTCTTCGTTGACAGGTCCCTCTAAGCGTTGTTCAGTTGCAGTGACGACTTTCTCCAGTTTTTCTCCTCAGCCTTTGATCTCTGCGAACAATTGGCAAGCCTCATCCTATATAGGTTGGAGCCTCTGAGTCACTTCCATGACTCTACTCTGAATGGTGTGGACTTGTTGTTGAGCAGTGTGCTACTCTTGGGATCGCTTCATCCTCTCAATGACTGACATTGGATTTAACTTCACCTATATTGTTTCTGCTTATTGCTTCACCCCCTGGAGTTGTGACTCTAGTGCCTTCAATTCAGGATCCTCAGTGAGTTGCTCATAGGTCTGGGCACTGTGATCATTCAGTTGTTTATATTCCATGGCAAGGCCCTTGATTCTTTCAACTGCACCTCGAGAAGTCGCTTCTCTTTGATCTTGCACATCCCGCGAAATACTGGGCATTGTTCTTAGCTCCAGGTCTATAATTATTTTCTAAAGTTGTTGGATGGATTCTGCAAGTTGTGCTACTTGATGTTCTATTGGTTCTTCCTCCTTCTGCTCCAAGCTTGTCATAGAGCGAAGTGCTCTGTTGACTACTTCTTTTACTTCGAACTGCTCCGCAAGCAACGTTTCTTTCTCCTGATGGATTTGCGCTCTCTCTTCTTAGAACTTCGCTTGAAGAGCGTCCTTCTCATGTTGCACAATCCTACGTTGCTCTATAACTTCCTCCTGTGCTTTCTTTAATGCCATTGTGGCCTATTCCTTTTCTTCATGTATGCGATGAAGGCGAGCTTCAGTCACATCAGCCAATCTGTGGAGTTGAGCAGGATCATCTCCCACAGATCTCTCCAACAGGCGAGAAGGCTTCATTAATGCAATTCGGTCCATTATGACGCGGTCCCAACGGTCTGATGGTGAGATTTCTGGTCATAATTGTTGTTCTACCCGTTTGGAAGTGTCGGGCTAACGGTCATAATGCCTCCAATGGTCATATTGCTTTGCCATGGCGAAGTGTCATGCTATGTTGTACTGATATCCCGGCGAAGTTCAAATTCTGGAATCCTTCCTTTTGTTTATTCCCTCCAGAACCTTCTGTAATTTTTTGATCTTTGCTCTCTTCTTATTGAGCTTTCTAGCCTTTTTCCCAGTGATCTTCCTCTCGTTATACCTCTTTTGATTCTGATTATTTTCTTCTTTTGGCATAGTAACTTCACGTTGTTGATGGTCTTTACTAGGGTCAGAGAGTAATACTTCTTCTCGATCTAGGGTAGGTGCTTTAGTCTTCTGTGAATCTTCTTGTGTTATTTCAACTTCGACATCCAAGTTTTGGGTTCCAAATAGCTTCGATATGTTCTCATGTTCCTTGATCAAGTGTGCGATCCTCCTAGTCATGAAATCTTTTAATTCTTGCTTCTTTTTCTCTAAGACTTCCTCTTCTTTTCTTCTGGCTTGATCATTTTCAATCCAATGTTTTCCTAGTAACATAGCAAAGGGGGCGTTGTTCTCAATAAATTTAACAACCTCAAAATCTTCCTATGTCGAAGCTCCATGAGCACTCATAGATACCTGAGTGAGTCTTCCACATAGGGTTATCAACTTTCCTCTGAATAATCCTATTTCTACCAATGAAGGAATTATAGCAGGCTTTCCTAAAGTTTCCCAAGTTATTTATGTCATGATATTCACCTGTGTTTCTTCATCCAGAACACAGTCAATGTCGAAGTCTCCTATTCTCGCTTCTATGCATTCTTTTTCTTTGAAGATATATGATAAGATGATGTTTTGGTGTTCATTTAGGGTTTCTTTCATTTGTAGAAATACAATCTCTGATTTTCTCTAGAGTTCTGTCATAGTCTCAGCTTCTTGATTTTTTCGAGGTTTTCTTGTTTTATATTCATTCTGTCAAGCTTAGCAATCATTCTAGGGTAATCCAAAACTTCATGATCCACAGCTTTACAACAAAGACAACTAGTTTTGGAGTTACTTCACACACACCTAGGATTTATTTTTCCTAAGGTTATTCCTTGTTTATTAGTCGTAACTAGTCATTATCCAGTTTCATATATTTTAGGGGAGAATATTCCACCTGGAGAATATTCTCTTTCAGTTGACACTTCAGTTTGACTAGTTGAGTTGAGTTTAGATGTTGCTTTAGTTTTGTCACCATGCAACATTGGGATCATCACCAACTCACTACTCTTTGTTCAGTCAGTTAACTGAAGACTAGTTGACTAGTTAACTCAGCTAGGTGGCAATTCACTCTCATAACTGCCTGAGAGACTAGACTAGGTGGCATTTTACTTTTGTAACTGCTGGTGTGTGTCCAAATCAATCTAGACCACCACTATGTCTCATTATTTACTCATTCATTCTATATATATTGTAAATTATTCACTCTTTGAGTGTGGAATATGGTTAATGAGAATTCTTCCATTCTTTCTATCTTGCTTCTTCTTTCTTAATTTATCTCTGCAAATGTGTGTAGTATTTTCTAGATAGATCTATTCTATGCAGGTTCAACAAATTTACATGGTATCAAAGTTGATGGACTACTAAGCAAAAGCTACACCAAATCATTTTTTGCAGGTACAAAAGATTGAAGACAACAAAAGATGGATTATTCGCCAGAAATACTTCTCATGCCTCATAACTATTTGGAATGGAAGCTACAAATTCTGATTCATCTTAGATGCAGAGGCTTGTACCAAATTACTATGGAAATGGAAGTAGAGCTTGATTCTGCCGATGATAAAAATGACTTTCTCAATAGACAAGATATGGCCATAGGAAGTATCGGCATGTTTGTTTCTCCTGAACTTTTCCATCAAGTATATGAAGAATCACAAGGATTAACTCCAAATGAATTATGGACCAGATTGGAGGTTCTATTTGGGAATAAAGA